>JAQGBJ010003496.1:0-12602 GCA_034698345.1 Sphaeridia pumilis | reverse complement strand
CAAAAACTTTCTCTATGATTCAAATCGGTCAGGAAGCCAAATACCCCCGCCATTACAAACAATCGAAGAATTGATCAGCGACTCTATTTAAAGAACCAAGATAATCTGCTGCCTCACAGCACTACAACCAGCTGCTCATGAATCCAAACACAGACATCCTTGGGGTCTGAGTATTTCAGTAAAGTACACAGCAGCCTTATTGTATTCTACGCCCTACATTCTGTTCCATGACCCTTCAACTTTTCGCAAATCCAAACAACAATTATAATGCCTGCCTGTTGCTCAAACGCCCTCTGGCGAATTTTTTCTCCCGGAAAAGTCGGGTAAACGAACGAACCTTTGAACTATCTCATCATGTTCATCAGAATTTCAATTTCCGTGCCCGCTTCAGGGCTTGCCAATTCCAACGGATCTCCGGCCATTAACAACCTCAACTGCTGCTGCGTAAATTAGTCGCACTGGCTAAACCATAACCAAGAAATCGCGCCCGACTCAAGTTGTTGATTCCATCAAAATCTTCGCAATGTCGTAACTCAACTTTTTCTCCCATAATTTCATGTCCTAAACCAGCAAAAAATCATTTCCTTACATCACCACCACAATCACAATTCCTACCTTTGCTATATGCTCACTCATAAACCAAACCGACCACCGCCTCTCATTATTGCCGTCCACCTCCTCCTCCTTAAACCTTGGCCATGTCGTGAACCGCAAAAAATGGAAAAAATTCACCAACATAACGCAGAGATATATAATACGCACGCCTCTATATTCCCTCTATCTTCTCAACTTTCACAAAAATTTATTACACCCCGTTCACGTTCATTTCGATCCTTTTTATTCCCTCAAAGATAAGCTCAAACCTGAGCTCATGAAAATCGCAACAGCAAACAAACAACGGGACTTATATACTCGGAGCTCTCGGAGATGGCAAAAAAATACAACACCTTTGACATCAAACGCTTCAGGCCTTTTCAAAGCGCAGTGTCAAAAAATATCCGCGCAGCCAGCAAACACCGTTACTTTTTTGGCTCTCCTCTCCGATTTCAAGACTAAATTTTCAAGTCTCGCACAATCAGTCGTGGTTTCTCCGCATGACTTGATCAAATACAACAACAACAAATCATCCTGATAAAACTTTGCCAATTTTCAATAAACTCCAAAAACTCGTTATCGCTCACAAACCACTCGCATTCTTTGAGACAGAAATCTTTGCCTTTTAAGGAAGTCGCTGCAATTTGTACAAGTTAACTGAATCTACTCTTAACTGATTTTGTGACGTGATCGATTGCATTGTTGCTTCATAAATGCTCATACATGTAAACAATTCGCTCTGCTTCTTTTGGCCGTGACAATGTTCCCACACGTTTACTATCCAACTCATCCAAAATGGCGTCAAGTCCCTGCCTCCAACAATGGGAAGATTCAATGAGAACAAAATACACGCCTCCTGCGTACATACATACAAATCGCCATATTCGACCGTAACAATTCTCTCACACAACAGTGACATTGCCAAAATTTCGCAACACCACCGCCAGTAGCGCATATGTCACACGCAATTTTCAAACTCATGGCCGACTTCGGCCTTTGGACGTCCAACAGCTCTCGGCTCGCCTTTTTCAAACTTCGTATAATTTTTATATTGGCAACGCACCTTTCAAAACTCTGCCAAAAATTCGCATGACTAGAAAAATATTTCCCTTGGCATCTGCCAGCTCCGATGACTAATGATCTTTGAAAATATTTCAATCATATCACGAAACGCCTTATCAAAGCCCATAATCTACTTGATATCTTCATCCGCCAATTCTTCTCAACCTGCACTTGATTGCTGATAATTACAACAACTAACTAAGAGAAGATTTCCTCTCATCACTGCACATGCAATTTCCTGTTGCCAATTATTTCCATCACAAGAATCCTGAACAATACTCTTTTGTACAACATTAACATCATCTCAAATACATAATTTTTTACCTCAACTTTACTGATTATAATTATCACCTTTACTATGAAGTAATCTCGTCCACTTCATTACATTTTTCTTTATGGCCTTTATATATAAAATATATAAATGCTTCAGAAACATTGTATGCAATTTTTCTCACAATTGCACAAACCGCAATTATTATTAAAATCAGTGCAATAACTAACCATTTCATTATCACATTACAGCCTTTTGACCTTACACGCTTTTCTTGCCGCTTGACCTGATCAGCACAATTCCCAGCAAAAGCCATCTTAAACTCTAAGACTTTTTATACTTTCGAAGCAACAGGTCACTGCAATCGTGACTTGCCATAAACGAAGTGCAATCGGTAATCGCTGATACGCGCTCACTGCTCGACCACACACGAAAATGAAATCAATCAACAGCGCAAGCGCTGTTGAAAACAGGTCAATTAATGAACCATAAAAACCTTTATTACAGCGATCCAACAACGACGTTCACCAGTTCACCCACTCTTCATTAACCTGAAGCCGCTCATTTCGTCATTTCGTCGGACCATAGAAATTATCTTGCGTTTTTTTATCAAAAGCGGCTATGACAAACAAACAGCTGAACCGTGTATAGTCAACACCCTTCATCACTTCACCGCTAAAGTAAATGAATTCTAATTAGCAGCGTTGATTTATTTAGCAGTGCTAATTCTAGTAATTTACCTGATTTTAATCAACTTTTGGCCTTGGTCCTAATTCGGCCTTCTTCTCAGTCAGACAACAAAACAGTAAATCCTTTGATGCAAAGGACCGACTACCTTAAATGGGCAGCATTAAGGCATCATTGTAAATAAATCGCTAAACTAAAATCCAATTCGGAAAGCTCGTCAGCCAGTAGCTTCTTCGCTTTCTTGTTTTGCCAAAAATTCAACTTCAAAAATTCCGCTCAGTTAATGCATAATCAGCCTTGATTAGCCTCATGTTTTTGATTCCTCCATCTAAACTCGCCTTAATTACAAGTGACAGCCATCGAACTCTGCCGTTATAAACCAACGCTAATTTCCCATCTTCAATTTCAAACACCTTGTTGTAACGCTAATCAATGATAAATTCAGCTCTCTCTCTTCGCAGAAAAATCCAACTCGAGATCTATGCAATTTTCCCACACAACTCATCTCATGATAACGACTGACAGCGTTCGGCTTGCAGTCTCCTTCTCGCAATAATAAACCTGCGTTTGCGAATTTTACAGTCTTGTTCAACTTCGCTCTGTCGAGTCTCCTCATCTTTATCGTCTGCTCTCGTACGTCAAAGACATGCGAATCTTGAAAAAAATAAACTTTGTACAATCTTCTTTGGTATTAAGTCTAAATCCTGTTTCACCATCTTCAAGCACTTCTGCAGCGTCTTCAGTTAAATTAAATAAATTCTATTTATCACACAGCTTCAAGCTTCCAATTTTATGTATTCAAACTTCTGGACCTGCATACATTTTTCAAAGGACATTCCAACACCCGAACCTTCGTTTTTATTTCTCCAGCCCCGGCCACTTCACACCTAATTACAACCGCATTTGGCGCCACCAAGAATTCCATTTAAACAACCACGATTCAAACGCAACTCGGTGCTAAAAGAAATAGTATCAAGAAAAAGATATTCCAAGCATCCGTAAACAATAGCCACCAATTACATTATCCCACACCGTTTATTTAAATCCCTCGGCTTCTTTAAAAAATACCCGCCTGTTTCGTCCGTATATACATTTAATTACAGTGTTCACTCCACCAGCTACTGTGTATATTCATTCTCGACAAACAACTCCACCAGATGATCACCATCATCATCATGGTGACGAGCTAATAAAAACTATTTAAATCCGACGGAAAAATCTACCTTCTTTTCAAGCTCCTCTTCTTCAACAGCAACTTTTAAGACGAAATCAGGCAAAGATACGCATCTCAACTCAACCCTTTCTCAAGAAGAAGATTCTCACAGCCGATGAGCCAAAACCGGCTTCGGCAGTCGAGTTTAACTCCTTTTAGCAAAGAATACACTGAATCCCTCCAAAGCCATGAATTTTAAACACCAGAAGCTCATCAAGAGGAACAACAAACAGAGGCTGCTACTACTACTGCAACTTTTCTTCAGACTCAAAAGTCATATATTTAAATCATCCCCAGAAACACGTCCAAACAACGACTAATGCACTGCGCTTCTTCTTCGGTTTTTTACCAACTTCAACTTCAGTGCGCTTCAATACTCCTGCCTTTTGTAAACCGAAACCGCAAAGTCGCAAGGAGGCAAAAATCCAAATTGTAAACTCGCCCATATGCCAACCAAACGTATTCTTCAATAGATCCAATATCATCACCACCACCAACCAACGCAGCTTTCCAGACTGCATTTCAAAGAGACGAGAATCATCATCTGTCTCCGTCTTGTTTACAAAAACCGAAATCGGATCGCAACGGCGACTATCGAGCAACTACGGCACATAGCCAACGAGGCAAAAAAGTCAACTTCAGTTTTACCACTTCCATAAAGCTTCCTCGGTTCAAGCCTCGATCCATTCTCCACTTTGTAAACTTTGCTGAGCTGGCAGTTCCGTCCAACCGAGAGTCTCCAAAAGCTTAAAGAACTTCTTGAGATTCTTCCCCAAGTTTCTCGTTCACCAAACCTCAGCCCAAATTACACACCTCATTAGTATTATACATGAGATTGTATATTGTCTTCAAAAGTAGAACACATGTAGCTCCAGCTCTATAAGTTCCTTCAAGTTTTAGGGTTCAGGAGATCAAGCCAAAGCCCTTTGAAATTAATCCAAAAGCCAAAAAAGTTTTCCGATACTTTGCTTGCGTCAACCCCAAAAACTACGCAGCCCACACAAATTTTGTGAACCTGTGACCTGCAATACGTCACTGTCTTACAGCCGCTTTAAATTACACTTTGGCCATGTGCAACAATAGAAATCCGCCCCCGCAGCAGCCAGTTCAAGTTGTATATTTCAAAACAAACATAATTAACATTGATAATGCCTTTGAACCTCAACTGCAACCCGTCCAACTTGTTGACTTTTAAATTACACAGACAGAACCCGTTGCATGCATGCAGTAGCGAATCCACAAACAATTGCAGTAACTAATACGTCTACTTCAAACTCGAAATAAATTAAAAACAACTTTCACTCACAACTACTACTGTCGCTTCTTCTTCTTTTGTCAGAGCCAAAAATTACCTGTTCTTAATTAGTAATTTTCGCATCATCTCGTGATCCCTTGCGGCCAGCCCAAATCAGTTGCATGCAACACCAAAAATGGTCCTATGCTACTATTCACAATAAGAATGAGCCATTGTCCACTTCAGACTTATTCTTTCGGCACTTCTTTTAAATTTTAAAATACAAGCCGACAACAAAAATATTATTACGTCGTGCGTAGGCGGTTTATATTAAAAATTTAATTTTCGCAAGTCTCCTTCATATCCAGGTCAAAGGTGAGCAGAAATATTCCTCAAACCCTCAACTTTCCAGCTCAAACCCGCGCTTATCCATACACAGCAGTTACTAGAGCTGAACAGCCCTAATGGAACCTAAAGGTCAACTTTTATTCTCTCTCATCAAAACTTGACCTATTCCAAAACATATATATTTTTCTATAAAATATAGTCTTTGCAAAAACTCTATACGCTTCCCCACCGAACCGTTTTTCCCTCTTGTCTCACCACCAAACGCAAACAAAACCAGCTGACTCCCTCATATCAAAACCAATGCTAATATATTCCCGGATCTCTCACAAAATCCATCCCCTACCTGTCATCATTCAATTAAATGACATCCAGGGCGCTTCCCTCAAAACCACCCTCTTCTATTATACTTCTCCCAAAATATTCTCCTACAACTGTTCATTTTCAACCTCCTCACCCTGTACCTCCATTCACCTTTACCTCACCTCAACTTACTCACCATTTCAAGCCCCAAGCTGGGCAAACACCATGCGGTTTAATCTTCCAACTTTCCTCAACATTCATCAGTCACTTCTACTAAGCCTTATCTTATATTTAACTGCAACCAAGTTTAACATGTCACCTTCCCACCAACCTTAAGTAAACACAACAACCATCAACATACTGTGTACTTCTCGTACTTAACCTATCCGCCGCACTTTTATTCATTTGTCGACCCATTTATATCCTTATCTAACCGCATTATCAAAGTCACAACTAACTAATATATTACTTATGGTCTTAGTCTCCTCGTCTCCTACTTAATCAGCTCTATCCATATGACATTCAACTTCTGTTTCTAGCCTACAACTCACACTCACTTTGCTTTAATGCCACAGTCCCTATTCCCACATTAAAACTCACATTTCCCGTGTCCTTCATTAATAAAATTTTTCTTCTTCTATTACGATTTTTGCCCTTAACAACAATCCTCCGTCCCAGTTACCTTGGCCCGCTAAACACTCAATTTAACAATCACCCGCCGCAAGAGGGCGCTTCTTCAACCCTTTCCTCTTCTTTGTCATTCCACCGAACCGTTACCGTTCACCCTGCGCTACTTCCATCCACTTAACATACAATAATAACATTACATTCTTTCCGTCCTTATCTCTACTGCTGTTTTTATCACCGCGAATATTTTGCACTCCTGATATCTTCTCCTCATCTTCATTAATTCACCCGCATTTAAATACCGTTTGTAATTATATATACGCATTTCTTTTTTGACCATTAAAATCTTTTGTTTTCAATCCTACAATTTTTGCGTATATCTCTTCTTGTTCTTACAGTTAACTAAGTAGTCGTTATATACGCACTATTAACAACATTTAAAAATACACATCTTAATCGACCTTAAAATTAAATTAACGCATGCACTGCTTACTCGTCTAATAGACTTAATAGCAACACCACTTGCCAACTTGGCAAACCATCTCACCTGGTCAATTTACCTAATTACCAAAAACTACATTCTCCAAGTACACCAAAACTAAACCAAAGATATAACGGAACCAAACCAAAAAAATTGTGCTCATAATAAATATGCTTATAAATTATAATTGTAACAAAATTTAAAAAAAATGATAAGTCCAACTCACCCTGGTTTCAAGTCGCAGCCTCATCACACCCATTCGATTACTCAGTTTGACGCCGTTTCAGAACCAATTGATCACAACAAAAAATTGCATCGGCGGCAAATGCGCTCCGATGCTTCACATGCACAAATTAAGTTTCCAAAACGCAACAAAGAATTGTCAAACCAAAAATAACTTTGCTCCCTTGTACGATCATTAAATTTTGAACACAACAGGAAAAATAACAACAAAATATAAAACTGATGTCAATTGGCAAACACAAAAATCCACAGTACGTTTCTACAAGATGTTGCTCAATGTGCAATTCATTACCTCCTCAACAACTTCAACTTCCGGTTCAATCACCAATGCCGCAACTTTGTCCTTCTTCGATCCTCGTTTACTCGATCCACGTTTCAGTTTGAAGCTCATACCGGCTGGTTTTTCTTACTTTGCAAAAATTTTCGCAATCTTAACGTCTTACGACATTCCAGTTTGTCACTCTTCCACCCGTAAAACACCGCCGTAAGAGACAGAAACACCGGGCAAAACCCGGCTTTTGTGTCAATCGATTTAATAACGGCCAACAAAAGTACACATGGACGAGAGACCAAAGACACCATCAACAAACAACACCGGGCCAGTCCAAATATATATAATCGACCGAAACCGTAAATAAAAAGGTCCCTCTTTTCCACGACCCTTCTGTGTCTAATGTAACGTAATATAGTAGAGAAACGACGAGCTCTATCTTTTTGTATTCACCACGCAAAGGCTTGATAGCGACTGAACCTTTTACAAACGAGTCAAAGGCAAATCCCCTTCTCACTATATACTTGAGCTTTCCTCTCCAACTTTGTAAAAGCCCTCAAGCAAAATGCATCCAACTTACACATAGAGAGAACGTAATATTTTTCCCCTTGGAACCAACATACAAAACTCACAACGTTCTCTTCTCATCTTAACTCACTTGCAACGCAACCAATGTTAAATGCAACCAACAATATCAACTCCATCATCTACTACAGACACACCTGGCCAATGCTAAACTTACGGAAGGATGTCGAGATGATGTACTTGCCGGATCAACCCCATAAAGATCCGCAAATAACAATGGAAATCTCCTCGTTCTTCTCTCAATCTCATCAACAATCACGTCTTCCGACCCGCATCTATTGATGATCAACACTCGAGACAGCGAGGAGCTAACTTGGCTCAAAATACAGTATGTCAAACTTAAAAATATTGTTCAGCATCCCACTGGTTTCAAGTTCAACGCTTAAATCTACGTGACATACTGTATTTTCTTACAGGGTTCAAGAAGCTCACAAATATAAATACGCTTAAATCCCTGTGTATTCACCAACTCATTCACACACAACAATGCCCCGACCATGATTCAGCCAGTTGCGTCAACTTGTCGAAAAAATCCCGTCCGTGTCTCTTCTTCTCGAATTTTTTTAACACTCGTCGTCAACCATTATTACGTGTCTCAACTTCCAACAACAATATTCTTGTAATATTCTCAATTTGTACTACATCACGTCCTCAGTCTTCACTATATTGTTGCTAACCTTGATAATGACGCAGCGAAAGAAGACCAAGATTAAATATTCCTTTGGCGAAAAATATTCGCAGGAAATGACCGCCTCATAATTTTCTCAAGTCAGTGGGCGCAAACAAAGTTACAGATGTCGCTTTAATCAAATATATATCAAAGGTAATAAATAATCTACCAAAATCTACATCTCAAAAGACAGGAAGGAAGTTCATATCAAACAAAAAAGAAGATTACATCTTCTAGTTAATTCTGTGTCTATTTTAATGTACAAGTAATTTGTCATAATTTTGTCTTTTACGTCATCTCAAAATCTGCAAGCTTCCGTGGGTTGCCATATTCAACAGGTAAAATTCTACGAATCTGTACAAAAATATTCTGTAATCAGTCAAAGACTTTTCCTCAAAGAACTGCATTGCTTCATCTCCTATAACCCGATTTCCAACTTCTAGAAATAGCAATCTTATAGCAAATTCTAAAACTGCAACAAAGATCCAAAAATAATTCTACAAAGAAACTTTTTCATCTCCAAGCCAAGTCTGTATACTGCAAATCTCCCGCCTAATTTCAAATTCAAACCAACATCTCAACAACTTCGAACACCTGCAACGCTCAAGCCCATTAACCACAATTTTTTCTCCTTTAACATCAAAACTGCGGAGGCGTTACTTGCAACCACTACACTTTCTTGCCCAGTTCCATGGCAACTTTTTGATATTCCAGCTCAAGAGATATAAACTTGATTTACCTGATATATATTCAGCCACACAGTGTTAATATGCCCTACAACTGGATCTAACCGCCTTTTTTGTATTCTTATTCTTCCACCTCATCTGCCTATTTCTTCCTGCACACCTGTGCACAATCCCCTCTGGACAAAGTCCAGCAACCAAGATCATCACACAAGATTAATTTCTCCACTACCAGGTGTATAAAAAACACATCAACTTACACAACTTACACAAGCTTTTTTATCATTGGATTTACCTACACTACTCACAGTAAATGAATTCACAAAATACAACTCTTTATAACCTTCGAACCTCCTCCTTCAGTACAGTAAATTTTGCCTCCAGCATTTACGAACCCTATTTCTTTCCAGGGCTCTTGCAACGCTTCACGTTACGTAACGTTGCAGATTCTAGCGACACACGTGTTCAACAAGTGCGTAAGCAGCCCTTGTATCCCAGTAGCCTCAGCTGTGTATATTCCAAAGTCACTTAATTTTATGTTCACTCTCATTAATTATGACCCCCTCTCGACTTTTGTCTTAATTTAATACAAATACACTCCCACTTCATTCCCAAAACAAATTATATTCCATCAATCTGCTGCTACTGCTGCTTTTTACTACAAACATTCTGTTTAATGTTATTCCCCAGCAGTAGTAAAAACCAACATAGAAATCATCGCCTTAATTGCCGTAGTAATGCCCACCTGTTCAATGGCTTCTTCTGTCTGATTACAACAACCTATTTTTGGACACCAACTCTTTCAACAATTCTCACTTAACAATAACTTACAACGGCCATTTTCTTTAAAAAATCTTCAAAAAGCACTTCAACGCTCGTTCTATTGTCCGTACAATTTTAACCGGAACGGACGTCCTTCTCCGCTCTTCCCTCCTCAATTCAATATTCTTTAATAATATCATAACTTCAAGGTTACAGAATGGAGCTCAAGTCCCAGCTTTTCCTTAGTTATTACCTTTATCCCCGTGTAAGTACCAGCATCAGCTTCATTGCTACTTTATCAAGAGTCCAATCGCTCATTTCATTTCATCATTTCATGATGATGCCATTAAATCATCTTCTTCTTTTCTGCACTTAATATCCTTTACCTACACAAAAGCCTCACAATCTCGTTCGAATCTCCACGTACTTTCTGGTGCTACTCACACTTCCTTTCTTCTCTTTTTACAAAACACAATAACAGTGACTCATTCCAAAACCATTATGCTTTCGAGGTCCAGACACACGTTTCTTTTTTGCCAAAATACAAAAGAAGTTTGGAACAGTAGCGGAAGTACTTCTTTTCTGTTCACGTTTTTTACAACCGAATTTGGATTTTGTTCTAGTAATTCGGAATACAAAATACAGTGGATTGATTCTTTTGAAGTGTGCCAAGTGTTATACCTGAGAATGGCTTACAAAACACTTCGAAATTACAAGAGACAACAGCACAATTTTTTAAACTTTTTCTCACCATGCCCGGAAATGAGACTCGTCCTATAAAAGAAAATGTCGGTGTAATCCGAAATTCCTTCTCGAATTTGTTCACACACAAAAAGGCACCTAGTTTCTGTTCAGCTAAATACACCCTTTTCCATACATACAAAGTTTACCTGAACTATGCCATTTTTACCACTCCTCCTCTTGTCTGTTTGTAATTTCCCCTGCAATGATAAACGAACAACACATCATCGTGACTCAACCGGTTTCACCGGAAACGGGAAGTTGCATTCACCATTTTAAATTCAACGAATCTCCCCGCCCGGCACCTTTGCCTAACCTCGATTTTTAAAAAAGGCCTTGGATGCACAACCCATCGGAGCTGCCTCAACCCTCAAAATATTTTGGTAAAATATTTTTCTTTTTAATGCAATGCTAATCTTATTCACCAACGTTCAAAACTAGTAAATATCATACAAAAGTGAAAGGTCACGCCGCAACCCATGTCATGTTTCTGTCATAACAACAAGAAATTGACGCCTCGATTTCGAATATCAAATCTTGTCTTCTTGCAGTTCTCGCTTCGTTGTTAGAGTAATTAAAAGTTAAACGGCGGCAGCCCCTATCAAAGTCTCCATTAAAAATCATTACCAAGTTAAATTAGTTGAATTAACCAACTTTTACCTTCAACTTGTCATCAAAAAATCAGTAGCTTCAACTTCACTTCCACTTCTTTTCATTTTCCTCCATTCCATTAAATTTGACAACAAAAATCACAACCTTCATCAAACCAAAGTACGACATTAACAAATATTTTTTATAACAAAAAAGCGCCTTAACACCAGACTTTTATTTCAGTCAGCAGTATGCGCAAAAAGCTTTGAGCAATTAATTTAAAATCCACCTAAAACATCATTAAACACATTATCAAAGCATACAGGCCCGAGGTCACATTTTTTGTGTCATTTTAGCCGTGTCTGTATTATAAGTCTTTGCCATTTCGTCGACAGATTCAAAAGAAATGTCTTTCCTCCGCCTTCCACAACCAAAGTTACAACTAAAACTAAATCACGTTCTTCTCCTGATGAATATTTTAAAATAGACCTTCGAAAGCCCCCAAAAGCCCATTAAAACCCATACTGCTGCACCACATTAAACATTTCTACACGTGTTTTTGCCCCAACTTTTAGTTGACATACCCATTTCGCTACAAGCATTTCTGCAAAAACATCAGTCAACATCAGCAGCCCAACTCGTGCACCATTATATACATTCTTTCTTGAAATATGCATTTCTGTCTTCCATTAACGTGAATTATTTGCCATTTTCTTGCCCTTCAATTTTCTTGGGTTCTACATCCTGTGAATATGAAGACCTAACTTTACCAGCTTTTGCAAAAACAATATTTAGCAATATTTGAATAGCACAAAAACATACGTAAGCTTCTTTCCTTGAGAGAGAGAACAAAGGTACTTGAGAAACATAGTCCAGTCCAATAGTCTCCTCTTGAATAACATTTCCCGATACCAACGAATATCAAACCAAAGACACGGACTTTTGTTTATAATCGGATGAACAAACCATCCTTGTTTATTTATTTTGTTTTCTCTTCTGACAGCCACATTATTAGGTCCGTCAGGCCTTCTTCATCAACCAAACTAAATGCTCAAGGACAAGAAGAGCAAGCAATATTTTTCAAGTACACGGGAAAAACACCAGCCAAAATATATAAGGTATCCGACTTTTCCAGTGTAACATCTGAACAACCATAAATGCTCGCCAATTAATAATCACGTGTTACCCGGATGACTTCCGGACACGTTCCAAAAATATTTGCAAAGGCAAACTCCCCGT
>JAQGBJ010003495.1:0-12603 GCA_034698345.1 Sphaeridia pumilis | reverse complement strand
TTGAATGGCAGTAAGTGCCGGGAAGGAAAGATAATTTCACAAATGGTGTCAAGCACATGCTGAGAGGACAGTTTCAAAAGTTGGGTTGAGAGCAACAGTTGGCAGGATCAGTTACTGGAGAAATTATGGAATTGCTGGAACTGGAAGGCACTGGATGGAAGGTCGCGGCTGGAGATTGGCCATAGATCGCCGGCCATAAGGTTATGGCCTCAGCGGGCAGTAATAACATCCCAAGGGTCAGGCTGGAAAAATCATGAGATATACCTGGAGCCTGGAGAAACCTCCAGCGTTTCTAATGAGACCAAATGGCAGACTGAGAGGCATGGAGAATTAAAAGTCATCACAAAATTTAAGGAAATGCAGATGTTTAGGCTTGTTAAGACTGTTGTTGAAGAATATTTATAGAGATTTCGAGGGAATTTTTCAAAATAGGCGGGGCTTGGGGCTATTCCAGGTGCTACCTGATTATAATTGTTGCTGAGAAAGAGTCGGGAGAGTCGGAAAGCACATATTAAAAATAGGCTCAGATTTGATAATCCCTGAATTTTACTCTATGATTCTCATTGCTCTATGACACCAATGAGTAATTACAGTGTGTATTTAACAGGTGAGCAGCGGATACGGAAGGAAGATGTCCTAAAGCAGATTGATACAAGCTCAAATTTATTTAATAGACGGTATAGTTAGTTTTAACAACGTGGATGCAACTGCGTCTTGCAAAAAAATATACACAGTCTATATACACAGTATATGTTGACGAAAAGCTATAAAAAATTCGGGTTAAGCAAGTTAGGCGAGCGAGAAATTTTATTTAATGCGATATCAGGAGCTGAATGGTTGTACCGGATGAAGAAAAGTCCAACTACGACTGTTCACCAAGCGTCTTCTCCGGCGGGCCTCCAGGAGACCAACAAAACTAGAAAAAAAGACAATCGTTATTACTTTTTGCTCACGACGTCCATTCTTTGACAGGTAGGGCGTCGATTCGGACGCATTTTGTCGTGGATTTTATAGATTGTTTTTAGCTTGAAAAAAGCATTGGGGAGTGCGTGAGCGTGAGGAGAACGCTGTTACTCTCCCGATAAAAATTTGACAGTTTCCAAATCGAGGGAGGATAACAATAAATAGACGAAAAAACGTCGAAAGAATTCAAAACTTTACTCGTGAGTTTCATCCCATTGTGATCTTAAGCGTCTCAAAAATAGGCGACTATGGGTGATACTAATCTTCTACAGTCCCATAAAATCCGTTTAAATTTTTTTACCTGGTTCAGCGGCTTCGTTCGGATTTTCTCTGGGGCGTTCCAACTTCCAGTTCCAACTCATAACGGATCCAAAAGTCAGGATGCTGTCCGAGATCTGCTTGCCAAAGATCGGAGGAACGAAAGATGAAAGTGAGCGGGATGTGCACTGTATATTATTCTATTTTGGAAAATATTGGAAAATCTTTAACCCACCTCAAAACAGAGCGCAAAACCGAGGCACACTTTGCAGATTATGAACAAGATTGGCAACAAGTCACGAGCCATGTTGAACTATATGATACGGACCGAGACGCAATGGAGAGAACCAGGTGTTTCAGCCACACTTCTTCCTCGAATGAATTGGTTTCAAGCAATTCGCGTGGATTTGTTGCATTTAGTCAGTTAAAAAACTACCTAATAATTTTTTTAAAATTGCATCTTTGAAGTTAAAGGTTTACTATTACATCACTCCACAATGAATGATGAATATAGTGAAATGTAGGTAAATGTGTGCGCGCGTTGCAAAAATTGCAACTTGTTTTGTTGATGACGTGTATCAATTTTTAACTTTGGTGGATGAGGTTCTTTTGGTCTTGGGCAGTGAGGCTACCAATTATGGATACTTACAGCAGACGCAATATCCATTGTTTAGAAAAGTCCCTCTATAAACATGGCAGCTCCACGGAAAACAAGTAGCTAAAGGAGCAAATTGTTGTTATGTAACCATGGCAAGAGGGCAGGAGGGCGAGATCTGCGCAAAGTTAAGAATGTGTGTATAATGGTTGGACCAGTTGGTGTGTGTTGCTTGTAAGACAGGTTTTATGGAGGCTCCAGCATTCAGGATCAAGCATTGGCAAGTTGACCAAACGAGTTTTTTATGGCAGAGTTAACTTATGCCTCGTGTAAACTTTTGAAAAATGCAGGTTAGTAGGCCCCGTGGGAATGAAGGAGGGCGGGTTATGTAATAAGATCTTGCAAAAAAATACACTGGGTTACTGACGCTTTGAAGAAATTGTTAAATTTTGTGTGAAGGTAGTTAGGCGACGAAGATCATGTTTTTGGTGCTGATTTCAATGACTGCAAGCCCGTGAAAAAGTTAGAGAATCGTATGTAGTTTTCCGAAGGGCCCGTCGGATCGCGGACTCAGCGCTATATACGGCAGGACACGTATTTACACGCATTTTGGTGTATGCAGGAGTTGGCCTTTAGAATCGGACGCTATGCGACGTTTCATATTTGTTATCGTCATATCCTTCGGAGGCTCACTTTGGGCATGAGTTACAATGAATTCAGACATTTTTTGGACGTACCCCTGGTAAAATGAAGCGGGCTGTCACATCAACTCCAATCCGAGTTCAAAATTTTTCAAGGGGAAATTTCACTGCGAGCGATATTGCAAATGCACATATTTTTGTATTATCTTATTATCTTGTATTTTACGAAATCTCCCGGCGTGGTAAAAAATCCAGACAGATGCATGACAGAAGATAATTCTGTCATGTACATATTGCGGGCACAAATTACATTGCATAAGTTTCGTCAAGATTTTGGACTAATTACAATGCACATAGTTACAACACCGTTCAGAGAGTAAAACTGAAGATTAAAAACAGCAATGCTAAGGCGATTCAAATAGACTAACTTTAAATGTAGTAACTAGGCATATATCATTAAAGCTATTCGAAGGCATGACCTGTGTCGTTGGAGTTTCGGGGTCTTGAAGGACGACGATATCTGTCTTGGACACATTGGTGATCTGACGCGAGATCTCTTAAACGACAAGAAGGTCCTCAGTTTGACGATGCTGCCAGTTGCAAAATCCTGCAATGAAGAACATTAATACTTAGCAAAGTTTGAAAGTATTGAAATCAAAGCTGAACAAAGGAAGGAAGCAAAGTACGTACCACTAAATAAGTAAATATTGGAAGTTGGCGAACTCCGTCAGACTTTGGAGACACTTGAAGCTTTGTATCACGATGAAAAGCGGCCGAAGATCTGTGAAACTGTAATCAGCAAAACATTAGAATAAAAATGAAGTCCCATGGTGAAAACAAACTTTGCAAAACGCGAACGATGCCTTACATTAACTTGAAATGCTGTGCTGTATATCCAAAATAACTTTTCTATGAGGTGGACCTTTGCTTTGATTTTCATCTTGCATGTTTGTGGTTGAACCTGTAAAACGAAAAGTAATCAAAAATATGTGTGAAAAACTTGACCTAAAGGATCTTTCAAGCCCTGTACGTATCAAGAACAGCGAAACATGATGAAAGCGGGTTAATGGAGAGTAAAATCTAGTTCAAATGGAGAAGAAAATGATAGCGACAAACAAACCTGATACTTGGATGATTGAAGCTTAGCTCTTGAGTATCACTTGATTCGAACAATTTAAACGCAAAGCGATAATATATGGCACTGTAGTAAGTTTTAGTAACAGTCAAATTTAGAACAAAGCACTTTAAAAATCATTTTGAATTTCGAAAAAACGAAAATCCCACATTGCAAGTTCCTGGTTGTTGCCTGAATGGAAAACCAAAGCAAAAGAGTGGGCTTGAGAGACACGAGAAAGGAAAAATCGTGCGGTTTTACCGCCGTGAGATACCATTGGTTGGCGGTCAGAACTCGGCGCGTTAATGAATGATTTTGAAACTCTGATTGCGCGCCAATCTGTGTTTACCGTTGCATTGCAATACAGTTGTAGCTACAAAGATACAATAATTGCTGATAGAATTTGAAGTTTTTGAAAAGTTTCATTGGAAATTGCATTGTAAATTTAAGACATGGATCTTGCAGATGAAGACGAGTTAGGGTTGAAGAAGGCCACGAAAAAAGAATACAACGACAAATTTAGACTGGAGCTGAAGAGAGACGTAAAAGGTGAGATTTTTTCCATGGCCATTAGTTAACTTCGTGATGAATTTCTTTAATTGTTGTTACTGTGCTTTTTAGAATGGCATGAAAAAACCGGATGTTTGTTGAGAAACATTTCAATGCGAAAGCAACTTCAGATGGCGAAAAGCAAGTGGTGGTCTGAGCAAAGTTATAAAGAGAAGAATAGTGTTAGAGCTGGGACTGCTGACGTTCAAGACGATGCGCAAAGTAGTTCGGAGAAGCAGGAAGTGGATTCAAGTGTTCAGAAAAAAACCTATCGTTGCACCTGCTGCTGATGCTGCTTGGTCAGAAGAAAGAAGGGACCACTTGAACTCAAGTGTTGACAGCTTTGAGATAGTCCAGCTTTGCCCTCCTGAAGACAAGGAAAACTTTGCGGCGGAAACAGGCGGAGAAGAAAGTGATGCAGACGGCAATGTTGACAAGGGCGAAAGCGAGTCTGAAGAAGATAATGGCGATGTTGAAAACAAATGCGATGATTTAGAAGGTAAAAAATCTACTTAAAAGAGTGTTTTGAAGAAAGATATTATTATGGAACCCTACGAAGTAGGGGGACATATTAGAAAGTGTGTGAGATTTCTTGTGATCTATTTAACTTCCGTACGTTGTACTTTTACCGGTACTTCAGCGGCATGTTAAATAGGTCACTTTGAAAGCTCTAGTGTCTATTTATCTTTTGGTTTGCGAATTCCTCTCCGTTTAGGAGATATAAAGAAATTCGCAATCCAGTACTTTTCCATATGGAAAAGATAGGAGCGGGCATCAAGCAGCAGCAGTAAGCAGAGTGTGGGAAAAGATGCGAACCGGCATGAAGGGGCATGAGCAAGCAGGTGTCGGGGAAAGATGCGAACCGGCATGAAGGGGCATGAGTAAACGAAGAGCGATGGAAAGGCCGTGTGTTCATATTATGCAATTTGACGAGGAGCGAAGCAAGTACAATAGCTAACAGTGACAGCAGCACAGAACTCCTTGGAGAATGGAGGGAAATACGGACATGAAAGCGCAATTAAGTGAGACATGGAGCAAACAGTGCTAACAGTACAGACATCCTTGGGGTCTGGAGGGAAGTTTTATGTTTGCGGTTACAAAATTGAGCTATAAATAACACCTTGCACTTCAGTGCTGAAAGCCAAGCCGAAACGTTTACCTCATAAGACTAACTACACTTGGAGTGTTCATGATGCAACACTGGTGACTGTTTGAATTTGGTTAAACACTTTACTGACCATTCTTGCATGAACACGGTGACGGAACATTGTTACCTGGCTGCAAAAATAGCAACTAATTGCAATAGTTGTCTTAGAAATGTACCTGCTGTCAGCCCGACAAGA
This sequence comes from Sphaeridia pumilis, assembly GCA_034698345.1. Lineage (NCBI taxonomy): Eukaryota > Metazoa > Arthropoda > Collembola > Symphypleona > Sminthurididae > Sphaeridia > Sphaeridia pumilis. The sequence goes on along the minus strand of JAQGBJ010003495.1, from coordinate 7,140 downwards.
GCTGAACATTATAGATTTATAGCCACTGGATGAGTTTGCCGATAATTTGGTTTGAATTATACTGGGCAGAGATAAGAGAAAACAAGGGAAATGACTAAAAATGCCTTTTTGGGATACTGAGACCTGCTGGTTCGAAATAAGAGTGGGCTTCAGATATATTACACACACATTTAGCTTTGACTCTAACAGCCTTTAACGATCGCCACAACTTTTACAATTGGGCAATTTGAAACGTGCTAATTAAACATCGTAAATAGGACGTTTGAATCTTGCAAGATGGTGACCATTAATATTTTGGTCTCTAAAATTTTTTTGGATTTTGAATTTGTTCTCAGAGAGGTCGCCAGTCACAACGTGCAATCGCGAGAAGTAAAAAATATAAAGGAATAGGAGCTACGACTTAAAATTATATGATGAGCTTTTCTGGAGGGAAAAGTAATTCGTCAACGGCGTTTGATCAACACTCTGTGTCGTAGTATATCTGTACGTCGCAGAAAATAAAAATATGCGTCAGAAACATGCATCGTAGAAAATATTCGCAATTGCATTAACGTCGAACGAAATGTACGTAAGAAATTATGCGTCGAAGAAATATGCGTAGGAGTATATACGTCGAACAAAATATACGTCGTAGAAAATATACGTCGTATAAAATATACGTCGTATAAAATATACGTCGTAGAAAATATACGTCGTAGATAATATACGTCGTAGAAATTATACTTCGTAGCAAATGAATGTATAACGATTTGTCGCCATAGAACATATAAACATGAAAACAATAACTGGGGAAAACCTCTCGTATTAGTGAAAAATTTTCTTTGTGGAACATTCTACGTTTTAGTATATGTAGTGCTGATAGGGGGTGAGAACAATTGAATTGTTGGGAAAATAATGTTCTGCGTTGATGTTTCAGCTGAGAGACATGCACGCCAAAAAGATCAAACGGAACCAAATTTTATTTCTTGAGCGGTTCTAACAGGACTATTGTAGGTCAACCAACAAAAAACGCCAAATTCACGTTGGCGCGAGTTTGAAGACTAGTAAATCTCAATATCATTACCCCAACAAATTTTAAGAGTTCCCCCTGTACAAAAACCTCTTCAAAACTATTTATAAACAAATTAATCAGACGTATATAAAAACTTTTTGTTTATAAAGAGAGTCGAGTAACGTTTAAGATTGTGTCTGACAATTTTATACACATTACTAACAAAAAAGCGTTGTAGAACAACTGCGCGGCCGCGCCGACGGCGCGGACTACATTCAACTTAACCACTTTACAATACCGAGCAGCAGGGACTTCCGCGCCGGAGGCGCGGATGGCCCTGCTCCTCAACTATGTCACCACAGTTTTTCCAAATTTGATTTGAACCCTGAGCTGGCCGGCTAATGATATGGTACGAATTGTACCAACAATCATTGTGTACACTGACTGAGGAGTTAGAATCATTGCAACCGTTTTTTATACCAGTTTGTTTTCAAGCTTTGTAGCCTCATTTCTAGATTGGTCTAATTTTCAGTATTCAATCTTGAAAAAAACCTGAGGTGTCGTTGCGTGAAAACCGCTTCAAACTATTATTTCATGGGATCTCATACTTATAGAATACAAGTGTATAAGAATTAATCCGTTGATCAATCATCCCATGAACCAGTTATGTAATGTCTTCCGTTACCCTGTTTAGTTTGAATTAATATCTCAGTAGGCTTCAACATTCACATTCGAAAGAAAACTAAACAGATTTCAATATTATACCTTCAATAAATATCAAACAATGGCGCTGTATAAAAACTACATCACCGAAATTATCACACATATTCGTATACACATTAAACACATGTGTATAACAATTATATTTTGGTAATTCAATGTCCCTTAATTTAGTTTAGTGGTGATTAGGGTTCCATCTTACAGCACCGTGTGCTTTATTTTTGATGAAAGTTTGTGCTTTGCAGAATCTGTTGTTCCTGGACTAGGACACAACAAGTATATGCGTTGGTTGAGTGCTTTGATTCTGAAACACGGCTGGAGTCAAAAGGCGGCAGTGGAAGTTTCAGCGTTCTTTCGCTCCATTCAATCAAAAAGCAACAAATTTCGCAAGACTGATTTCCCCTTGAATGTGAGAACTTTGAAGAAGAGACTTGGCAGTAAACCTTACCTGAAAAAGTTTATTTGGAAGTGTCGAAATTGCAAAGTGATTTGGGCTGGTCGTATACAGGAAGGCATCGAACAAATAGAGTGCAAAAGGTGCATGATCAACGCAAAGTACACGGACCCACATGTAATAGTGTTCAACTTCAGAGCATTGCTAGAACTACTGTTGCCGGATCTCTTCCCGTTGATATCGATTTTGCTTGTAAAGGAATCCGGGATTTCATTGATGTGAATGCCATTCAGCAAGACGATGTGCTGCTAGTTGGCAATACTGATGGAGTCAGCGTTGCTAATGGTTCCTTCTCTGATTAATGGCGAGTGCTCTGCTACGTTTACGGCTTACCGGAGAGAATGAAAAGTGTTGCAAAAAATATGCTTATGGTGGCAATGTGGTGCGGTCAGCACAAAATTGATGACCAATGGATGGATGTATTGTTGGACGAATTTGTGTGTGCATTGCAAAGTACTCAGAGAAACCCCATTTGTTGGACAGACAAAAGTGGACATCGTCATCAGACCAGGGTAGTTCTGGTATACTTCTGCGGTGACTCGCCAGCTATAGCGGAAATGGCTAAAATCAAGGCTCATAACTGTAATTATGGTTGCCGATTCTGCTACCATTACGGCCAGAACTTTATGCTTAGCAAAGTTCATGATCCCAGGTCTTTGGAGAACTACTAGGATGACGCAGCAGAGGCAAAGCGACTGTTCCCAAACCCAAAAGCTCCGAATGAGCACTTACGAGGAATCAGGCATTTCTAAACTGGCAAAGCTGGAATATTTAATTTATTTATAATATAGTATATATATTTATATTTAATATTTATTTATAATTAAGTATTGATGGTCATTTGCAAAGCTAACCTTTTTGTTTGTTTGATAATTGCAGTGTTCCTAGTGGATGTTCTCCATGCTTATTACGGGGGCGTTCTCAAAGCCACCATTGAAGCACTTATGAATTCTCCAAAAGCGCGGCTTCATTCCTATGACGACACAGTTACATTGCTAGATAACTTCTTGAAGACAGTGAAAACTTTCGACGCTTCAGTAGACACATAATGTCGTGGAAAGATCATAGCAAGTTCAAGTTTACCAATGGGGTGTTCTTGGCATGTTTATTTTGCCTGTTATTTTGGAAAAGTTGTTTAATCGGAATTTTAGCTTAGCTTATTACTCTTTAATCAGCTCTTATAACATGCTCTGCAGGCGTGGACTTGGTGATGATGAATTGGAGAAAGTAAGATTAGGCTTTGAGCACTTTGTTTCCTTTTTAAAAGACTGAAGGTTGCATTTCTAATTTAATTGCAATTAAACCGCCTCTCCCTCCAGTTCAATCATATGTTCACATCCACAAGCTGATATGATCAAACCCGCCATTCGAGGTCAACAATTCTCCCGCATCGCGCCGCCGTCAGCATTGGATTCTAAACTGCATTAAAATCTCCCGCATTCTCCCGCCGCTTAGCACTTCCCGCATCAAGCTTTTCCGAACGGCTCCGAGCTGATTTTCTGACTTCCCGAACTGCATTCCCGCGCGCACAATGCTAAAGAAATGACCGCTCCACACCAACCGCCATTTTACCTCTTTCTACTCCCTCACAAACAACCTGCCAGATTGACCGCATTTACCTAGCACCTTTTAACATTGCGCTCGCCCGCAATGCTCCTGTCTCATAGCGTGCAGGCAGAATGTGAGATACTTCTGAGGGCAATTCTGCCTAAAATGCATCGCCGGGCTGTAACGTAAAATTGTAACTCTAGCGGAACCGCACGATAAAAAAATCAAACCGGTAGCCGGAACAATACACAAAATTCAACTAATGTTTGCCATTCATCTTGGGAAGCTATTCTGAAGGCAGATGCAGCATTGCATGAACAAGTATGGCGTTTCTTGTGATAAGTCCGTGCTTCTTTCTTCTAATAAGTAAAATCAATACAGTAATTCTGCGAGGCTTGATCTTGGCACCACAATTCTTTGAGGATATACGCGATTTGTCTTCCGTGTCCAGCGTTTTAAATATGGACAACTGCAAGTTTAGGCAAAGCGTATTAGACCTCAATGCAACGGACCAAAGAACCTCACCTCTCTCTTTCTTTCACTTTGAGTGAGTTCATATTTCCCGTACTACGCTGCCGCAAGCTAATTAGTACCAACAGAGAAAATGCCGCTTAAGTAGGTAAAACTTCGTTTCGCCGCACCCAGCACCATCGTTCATATTTCCCTCCACACTCCAAGGAGTTATGCTTTCACTTCGCTCCTCGGTCCGTCAAAGCACGAAGTATATACTAACCTGTATTTTGAACGACTCCATCGCTGATGCCCATTCATGCCGATTCGCATCTTTTCCCACAACCTGATTACTCTCAGCGTTCTATGCCGCTTCGTATCTTTTCTACATGGAAAAGGGCAGATTTGCGAATTCCTTCATATCTCCTGAACGGAGAGGAGTTCGCAAACCAAAACAAATAGATGCACTAGAGCTCACAAAGTGACCAATTTACATGCCACTGTAGTACAGCTAAAGTACAAACTGCGGAAGTTTAATAGGCCACAACGAATCCCACCTCCTTTCCAATATGGCCCCCTACTTTGTAGGGTTCCATAATAAAATCCACAACATGGATTGTCTGCAACCATCAGACTCTAACTACCGTCCAAACCACACAATGTTCTTTTTTCGTGGAAGAACCGGCTATTGGAGATTCGCTGCCCCTTGCTTGGCCGCTTCATCAACTCTTTTATTACTCTCGAACCCTGCATGCGCTGGAATCCATTCTATGCCAAGTCTGTCTCTATTACACAACTCATTTGGATGTTCGTTCACCTCATGAATGATATTCGATTTACTGGAGAATGAGCTCAATGCCTTTACTGCACTTAGACTATCCGGGAATATACACTTGGGTTTATTCTGAATATCCTCTAGTTGAGTGCAAAGGTCAAGGATGCCCATTACTTCACATTGATAAACAGTAGCATTAGGACCCATCGAGTAACTCGATAATGACCTAGCGCTTTTGTCATATTCGACTATCAGCGTTCCACAACCAGTGGTCAAAATTTTCGAAGTGTCAGTATAGCAACGAATGCCTACATTTTGCGAACCCAAATAGTCCTTCCACTATTCCTTTTTCCTAACCACTTAGAGTATGATTTCGGTATTTAGAATTTGCGATACATAAAATCAGTAAGAGTTGATGGGATTGTAATCCACTCAATCTGATCTATCGTAGGCTTCAAATGATAGATATCCTTAGCATCCGGCCCATCATGACGTATTAGGGAATCGGTATCAATTAACCGTCTCCACGTCATTATCTTCTATGTTCCAAGTAAGAAAAGGGCAATAGGTAACCTACTAAACAACTCCAAAGCTGTCGAATGGTGCCGACTTGGGAGCTCTCAGTGCGAACAAAAAAGCATGTCTTTTCACCCGTTCCAGTTCTTTAACTTTTGTGATATGCAGGTATGTCCTCCACTCATCAGCCCGCTCCTTTGGAATATAGCCATGCATCCGCTACTAAAACGCTTGAACGAGAGTCATCGCCCACTGCTCGCTCAAGCTTTTGCTGACGATATATGCATTGCCACGACTGGACATGATCCAAAGGTAGCAGTGCAGCATGTCGTCTCCGGTCTTAAGGAGATCCAGCTTGGTGCCATCAAATTGGTCTGAAGCTGAATCTCTCTAAGACAGAAGCTCTCTGGTTTAGGCGTTTTCGACCTTTAGCCTTAACAGGAAACAGAAGCTGGCCCTACACCGTGTCCAAGCGAAGGCTCTCAGGCTCATCACCGGGGGCCTTAGATCAACACCAATCGAGGCAATGGAGGTTCTGACCGGCATCCGGCCCATCGAACTCGACAGCCCTGGCAACAAACTCCGTTGCTACTTCGCATACCAATTGTATCAGCAAAGTAGTCAACAAACAGCTCTCTGAACTGCTTATTGATAAGCATTTCGATAGGGGCAAGAAGGTATCTATAGAGGACAAAAGAAATACCACTATATCGTCTCGCGAGGATTGGGCCAAAGACCCGAATCCATCTGCAGACTTTGTCTGCTACTCGGATGGCTCAAGAGCTGGCGACAAAACCGGTATGGGTTACATTATCAAGGCTGGCGAGCGGACACAAGTTGTCCACTCATATGGCAGCAAGTGCCGGGAAGGAAAAATAATTTCACAAAGGTGTCAAGCACATGCTGAGAGGACATTTTCAAGTTGGGTTGAGAGCAACAGTTTGTTGGATCAGTTACTAGAGAAATTGTGGAATTGCTGGAACTGGAAGGCACTCGATGGAAGGTCGCGGCTGGAGATGGGCCATAGATCGCCAGCCATAAGGTTATGGCCTCAGCGGGCAGTAATAACATCCGAAGGGTCAGACTAGAAAAATCATGGAATGAGATATACCTGGAAAAACCTCCAGCGTTTCTAATGAGACCAAATGGCAGACTGAGAGGCATGGAGGATTAAAAGTCAGAACAAAAATTTTTGAAATGCAGATGTTTAGGCTTGTTAAGATTGTTGTTGAAGAATATTTGGAGAGATTTTGAGAGAATTTTTGAGAGGGCGGGGTTTGGGACTATTCCAGATGCTACCTTATTATAATTGTTGCTGATGGAAGAGTCGGGAGAGTCAAAAAGTACATATAATAGGCCCAGATTTTTAATAATCCCTGAATTTTACTCTGTGATTCTCATTGCTCTATGACAAGCAAATGAGCTAACAGTGTGTAATTAGCAGGTGAGCGGCAGCGGATTTGGTTGACATGCGGGTATCAACGTTTCAAGATATCCGACAGCGGATTGATGCGGGAAACAGGTGGACGAAGAAGTTTGAATTTATTTAATAGATGGTAATTGTTGTTAGTTTTTACAAGGTGGATCTTGAAGGTGTAGAAAGTCAGCAAAGAGCCTTGTGAAAAAATAAGGCTTCTTTTTCTAATGACCCATAATGAGGAGGTTGAGACCTAAGTCGCGGTGTTT
>JAQGBJ010003494.1:0-12605 GCA_034698345.1 Sphaeridia pumilis | reverse complement strand
CGCTATTCTGGTCAAAGAAACCCAACGGTAATTGGTTTTTACTGTGTAAAGAGAAAGTGAACAACATGAGCCAATGCTGTCATTTTCTTTACTCTTCTTCCGATTCTCACTCGACTGGCTTCCTTTTCCTTGTCATGAAAGGCGTCGTTAATAGGTGTTCTTATCCCCTTATTACCTGCTGTTACCAAAAAATGCTCAGCCAGCGAGAATTGGGATTGTGTTACACATACAGCGCCCACACACTCAGGTGCCAGAAATGCAATTATTAGCCAAAATACTAGAAAAAAGCTTGGTTGTTATACTCTTGTCATTATGCCGGTGAACACGTAAGATTTAACAAGACGAAGGCTACATAATCCACTAATAATAATTGTAAATGATCTAAAATACATGAACCACCAGAACCGTAATCACCAAAATCGTGACAAGCAGACCGTACTCCTATTGTACACAACCCCTCCCCCTTCACGTCTTTGCAAATTTCCCAAATGCCATAAGCTTGTGTATTGTTACCCGGGCTCGAAGCCACCAAAAAACATGAGCATGGCTGCTTTCAGATAAAGTGAGAGTTGACTATAGATTCGGTTCGAGGTTCATAGACGAGAAAATTACGAATCCCCAAGGTAACCTCAAGTGATATGCTTGACTGCTTCTTTGCCACTCGGATCCGATATTTCTGCAGCCTTATTGATGCTCGGTCTCAATAAGATATGGTAATAAACCTTACACACGAATATCTTGCGCGAGAAAACTCAAAGAATTTTCTTCGTCTTGTTTGCCATTGGATAGGAGCATTTATATAGCAGTTAGATAATTTCATTTATTTGCTGCAACCAACTTATTGCGATATCTTTTAAGACGAATCAAATAATACAAAATTCCGGTTCTGTAGTCACCAGAAGAAGGAGAGAAATTGACTTTATTTCATTTCTGCTAACCCGTTTTGAACTTGTTGTAGGGCCAACGTTCACCGAGTATTCAGGGCTAGAAATTTCAACATTTTGAGTTTTTCCATTAGTTGCCCAACAGCCTCGGGGGTTTTCTCTCTCTCTATACTTGTTGGACCCGTAAATAACGTAACTCTCTGTCCGAATGAATGAACAGTGAATGTATACGTAGTAGTATCTGCAGTAGTGTTCGGATCTCCGGTTTCGGAACAAGGACATTTCCCTCGGGTCCTCATGCTTCATAGAGCCTGAGCACGTGCGCTAAAAAGTACACATTTTTCAACTCTAGCCATAACTATTTAATCACCGCCGGGCCTGTCGCTTAACTCGTCCGTCGTCTACCTGCCTCCCGGCATGTCACTCAGGTGTTTACTTATCGCCACTTCACCCGGTCCTTCGTTAAACTTTTGTCATTCTTTCCTGAATGTCAGCTTGCGTCGCGTCACTCTTAAAAAAACGTTGTCATTCTTACGATCCATCATCCTGATACATTACAAACATTACTTTGCTTTAAATCCACTTTTCTGCAAGTGCAGTGCAGGAATTTCGCGAAAACGTTTTACTCCGAGGGTTATTTACCAATATCCTCCAACTTTGCACATGCAAATAGCGGGGAACAAGACCTAGCGCCATGGAGCTAATGGAGCAAAACGGGAGTGGGTGAGATAAGAGAAAATACGGGATCAATGAAGCTGGGAATGCTTTAGTTTATGCAGTCCTTGGTGTAATCATAGGAGAAAGTTTTTGCGAGATATTTCTCGGGTGTCTTGAAAGCCTCGAGCAATACTTTCCGTTACATTGCACATTGAATCTATAAATGATAATATCAACCGTTAGACGCCTCTTCACTTCTCCTTGACGGCCCTCTTGAATCGTCATAACACAAATACAACTTTCAGTATAACAAGTATGCAAGGAGTCTCTTTACTGGCTAGCGATAAATGCAAGCATCAAAACCAAAACTGTTTTCGTCCATCAAACAAATTACAAGCGAAAAACTTTCTCCAACAGTAATAAGCCCACTAGGGTTCACCCACTAGGGTATCAAAATTCTAAGCAAGATTCGTGCATATAAAAATGCAGGATAAAATGTTTTATGGCCGAAATGTTTCGTATAAAGTTTCGCAAAATTTAGCAAATTAATTTGCAGTTTCAGCTACTGTACAAGAGATACAAAGGGAAAGCTTCAGCATTAGGCCTTTTGAAGCCCAAGTGTAAATGAAGGGTTGAAACTAATTATGTGTATTTTGCAAGGTCAAACACGCTTTTCAGCAACGCGCCCTGAGCATGAAGCAGTGGGTGCTAAACGGGCAAAATGTTCATGAGCGGCGCTCTTATTGCTGCTTCCCGTTGGTTTGGGTCCATAAACCAATTTTATGAAGACACTCGACAATATTTATTACTTTTTCTCCCTTTGTAAGCTCTTTGGCCAATGATTACATTCCCATTTCGTTGTCCTTAATATCTCTTATCCCCTACATTCATCTCCAGTGCATGCATAATGTCAGGAGAAAAAACACCACCAGGAGCCTCATCACCATTTAATTCTGCATTCGTTAATCAAAGCCATAAACTATGCATCGCCAGCCAAGTAAACGTTCGATATAAAATCAATCCGTGTTGCAGTTTTGGGGCCGTGTTTGTTCTGGTTTGCCATCCACGTGGCAGAGATTTGCAGTAGGGTACAGTAGTATAAGTCCTGGCTTTTACTCCGACAATGGGATCAGTTTAAATAATTATGAGGATTGGGTTGTTGGACAAAGACCAAACAATCTCACGGACAAGGGTCGTTGGCGAATCTCCAAAGTACATCCAGCACACGCATCCGACAAAGCATATTGTTAATTCCTGCACAAAATTGTTGTAAACGTTTGTTGAAAACGTCAGCTGGAGTTGGAAGAGTGGAATATTTTAGTATTGTTAATACGTATTTATGTTCATGTGATTTTAGAATGTAAATGGACTTTGGACTTGTAAACCTTCGAGTGGAGGAGACGGATGGAAACGTCTGGAATCTGCCTTACTCGTTGGTGTTTAATGGGGAGTTTTGCTTCTTGCGTTGTAGCGACGAAACGTCGGAGCTCGCCTATAAAAAGGCTGATCTGGTTGTAATTTGTAACATTCGAGGTTTGGGAGTTGTACTGTAAAGAAGTTGTTTTGAGAGCTGTAATATCGTAAAGTCTACCGTTTGGGTAATTGGTTTTGAAAGGTAATTAAAAGTCAAGTGATCGTCAGTCAGTTTAAATCCGCGTTATTCTTTATTGAATTGCTAGTTGAGGATTGATATCAGATTATTATTAAATTCAAAGACTTTAGCAAGATAGATTGTAGGACGTACTGCAGGCTGTAGTTTAGGCCATTGTGTAGGCTATTGTGCAGGCTGAAAGTTATAGAGCAGGCTGTAGCGTTGGCTATAGTTCAGGTTATAGTTCAGGTTACAGTATGGGCTGTAAGACAGGATGTAAGACAGGAAGTAAGACAGGCTGTAAGATAGGTTGTAAGACAGGCTGTAAAACGGAAGTGTAAGATGAAACGTAAGACGTAAAAGTTAGCCCTGTTAGAACCCGCCTACAGTATAGACCGGGGAGGTTTATAAAGCTGTAGAAATTTACAGTTTGTGTTGGTTCCAGTTGTAGCTGTGCGAGGTTCGGTATGAGGACCTTGGAAAAAAGAATGCATGAAACCTTTCCTCCGCTGACCAAAACTTTTTCGGCAAGTGACCAATACGGTATGCTCGTGTGCACATGTGATGAATTTCGCAATAAACTCGGACCGATAGAATATCTTCTACTTTCGGTAGTTTCAATGGTGGTGATGCTGAAGTGTACTGAAGAAGCAGCAAGTTTTCCGGCTGCTGATTGGAGTAGCCGATTGTTCCGATTCTGAAACGGGAATCAAGTGAATTGATTCCGAGAATCGCAAAGTCGCTTTCAGTCTGCCAGTCCCGGCGAGCGTACTTCAGCAATTGATCGCTAGTCATGCGACGACCTTGGATTGTCGGTTTTGTAAAGGTCACAAAAGTGACGCAGCGTCGGATGTCAGGGCCCAGGACGGCGTTTTGCCAAGTAGCGATGTCGGTGTCAACTTCGAAATCGGCGGTGACATACGATACAGGGATTGATGCGCGGCTCATGGCGCGGAGGAACACGTGGTCCATGTCGATGTCAGGGGAAACCGAGGACGAGGCTTCGGAGGCGTTTCGACGGTGTGTGTAAAGAAGCACGTGGCATTTGGTGATGGGGATTTTCATTGTTGACATGATTGTTGGGCGCCAGCGCGGAGAGCGGCGGCCGCAAGAGGGCGCAAGGATAGCCAAAAACAGAAGTGGAAACGGGATCAACATTTTGATCTCTGTCAATGAGACTGCAGAAGATTAAGCTTTAGTAAAATTTGTCTTTCGAACAAAATGTTGATTTTTGAACATGAATATCGGCTATCACCAAAAATAAAACAAGAAAAATATTGTTTGTGTCACAGAACAAATATTTATATTATTTCCGATACCTGTGCTGACTATATGGGCACATGATTCTCAACTATTATTGTTTACTTTCTCCCAGCTCAAATATTTATCTGTGATATATCATGAAGCAAAGATTCGTTTTTATTTACTATCGACATTAAAACCGTAAATACACAATATTGCAAATAAAAAAACAAGAATATCTCTTGAAATTCAAGAAACAATCTCGTGAATTCGATTACTAACTCGCTTTTTCTTCAGCCATTCAAACGCGAATACTGCGAAACATGTCGCAATCAGCCCAACGTACAAATACACGAAAATGAAGCATTGCGAATTTCCCCATTTGATAGCGTAGCCTTGAAATAAACCTGAGCTGAAAACATATGTTCCAGAATAGGTTATAAATGAATAGGCAGATATTTCCTTGAATTTATAATAAAAAACAAGATCTAGTTGAATCTGACGAATCTTTTGCAAACGACCAAACCAAAACTGTACGATTCCAGCTGCATCCAGGTTCCGAAGTCCACCATAAGTAACTCCTGCATTCGGTTGCTTCGCATCCATACCAACCAAATACAGTAAAAGTTGACGTTCCAGGACTCTGATTTCGAAATCCTTGCCGTAGCACAATTCAAAATTTTTGGTGTACCCTACGACAAAGTCATTGCGACACTGAAGACAGTGTTTCCCTGCAGTGACGAGAAAATCGAGAAACGACGATTCCGGACTAGTGAGGTCGCGCCTGATTAGATTTTTTCGTAATAACGAATAGTGAATACCAGAAACGTTGTCAACTATATCGTGAATTAAAGTGTCTTTTGGTTCAACGAAACGGTAGCCTTCTTTATGGACCTGTTCGAAGGTTCGAAGAGGTTTCGGATTTCGTGGTACCACAAGCATGCTCTCGTAATGCGTCAGAAACATGCTTGTTATAACGAAACTGACGACGAGCCAAGAGCCCAGCGTGACCCTCCTTCCAGATCTAATTTGAACTCCTTGGCCTACCATAATCGCCATGGCGTCGTAGATGGCGCTGCTTGCATTGTTTCGCCGAAGCTTCAAAATTAGAAGAGATACCGTCGCAAGGATCGAAAACCACGTCCAAAGATCAAAGATCGCCAAAGCTTGGTAAGCATCAATGTACTCCGATTTACTTCTGAAGCAGATGAGGGAAAATTCGAATGTACCGGTGTACAAGAACCGATCACTGGAGTAGACGCCCAAATCTTCTGGCCATGCGGCTTTCATCAAATTGAATGCCGGGTAACTTCGAAAGAAGTCGGTTACTGGAGGAACTGCGAGCGAAGCGTTGAAAATTTCAGCGACTTGTCCTGCTATGTATACCGAGAACACGATAGTGAACGTCAAATCTAGACGCCATTTGTCCGAAACTTCACTGAAGATTTCTTTTTCCAGGCTTCGATATTTCAAAGTGCGGCCGAAGAGAGCATCGTTGTATTTGCGATTGAGATATTCGTTGTTGTCTGTGTGGATGAACAACTTTTGCTGGTTCCAGTTGTAGCTGTGAGAGGAGCGGTAAGAAGACCTCGAGAAGAAGACTTCGTGAACGTCCTCCGAATACGACCAGAATTCTTCAGATATTGAGTCGACGGAATAGCGAATCCAACACATCTTGGACGTTTGGCAGAACGTCAGAATTGCGGAAACGTGTTCAATTGACGAGAGCCCCGTTTGCTCTGCGGAGGAATAGTGAAGAACTACCAGATTTTCTGGCTGCTGATCGAGTTGCGGGTTTCTGTAGCCAAAACTGGACTCGAGAGAATTGATTCCGAGAATCGCGTAGTCGCTTTCAGTGTGCCAGAACCGGCAAGCGTACTTCATCAACTGGTGAATAATCATGTGACTTCCTTCGACTGTCGGTTTTGCAAAGGTCACGAAGGTGACGCATCGCCGGAAGTCGGGGCCCAGGACGGCGCTTTGCCAGCTGGCGATTTTGGTATCAACTTCCAAGTCGGCGGTGACGTAAGAGACTGGGATTGATGCGCGGCTCATGGCGCGGAGGAACACGTGGTCCATGTCGATGTCGGGGGAAATCGAGGACGAGGGTCCGGAGGCGTTGCGCCGGTGAGTGTAGAGAAGCACGTGGCATTTGGTCAAGGGGATTTCCATTGTTGACAGGATTGTTGGGCGCCAATTCGGAGAGTCTTCATCTCCGCAAGAGGGCGCAATGATAGCCAAAAACAGAAGGAGAAATGGGATGAGCATGTTTTGCTTTGAGAACTTTGACTTTCTCTGCTTGTTAATGTGGACTGAAAAAGGCAGGTTTGCTATGCACACGAATGTTAACAAAACACTGATGGCGTGCCAGCGTCATGTTCGAAAGCGTTTGGTAAACTGTGGCCCTGTATTTTTATTTTGTAAAGACAAATGCTGACTTGTAAACAAAAGAATTCCATAATTACACGCAGAACGACTCACTTTTTTATTTCTTGGAGCATTCGAAACATCGCTTGAATTAGATGCAGCGACTTGAAAAAAACATGCGTTCAGTATCATTTTTTCCTTCCAAAATATTTAGCTGACGTTTGTACTCGACATTATTTTGCTTTTTGAGATTCCTCAGGCATTATCTATTTGTGGGCCATTATCAACGCGTTCACAACATTGTCAACAATGATTGTGAAACAGGTCAAAATGCATCCCTTGTCGATATAATAAAAGGACCCTGCCGTTATAAAAGTAGGTCGCAGGCTCCGAATCTGTCTTCGAAGAAGTGGATTTCCACGACATTCACGCTCCAATTTGGGCTTCATTTCCACCATCGCCTCGCCCAGCAACGAAGTGAACTTCAAAGCGGCGAAAAGTATGAGGACCATGAACAAAGCCAATGTTCCAAGACCGACGCACATCAAGCCTTCGGATTTTATCGCCGCGAAAGCTCCAGCGCTGGCAATGATGATTGAAGCCGTTTGAAGTGACATCAAAGGTGTTGCAAAGCACTGGTTCACACCGATGTTGAGGATTTGGATTCGACGCCAAATTTCAACTATCACGCCATACTCCTTCGCCATCGCGGGATGCACCAATATCGGATTTCTGGACCTGCAAAAGCACTTGATTCAAGCTTTCAATCCGAAAAATCCTGTTTATGAACTGACTTACATGAGATCGCGGATGACAACTGTGTTGCAAACGCAGAAGCATTGCTCCACCATTAGAGGCATAAAAATATGATTCGCGCACTCGTGGCCCATGTAGCACATGGCGCCAAAATCAAAAATCTTCGCAACAGCTTTCCATGGATAAGCCAATTTGGAGCCCAGTGCAAGTTCCAAGGCATTGCTAACCGCCAGGGGGAGCCACGGAACAAAGATCGCCATGAGCGCTACGGACAACGTGTTACTGTATGTCATATAACTCACTGCTTCCATCGCCATCTGGCTTTGAAAAATCAGTTTCGGCACACCAACTGATTCGGTTTGGAAATAGCGCTCTAAAAAGTCAGATATAACCTTAATCTTTGCGCTTTCAGCAGGGTTTGAAATATTGGATATTTCAGCTTACTTAGGTAATCTATATGCTTCCAGCACTCCCGTGTCAGCTCTAAGCAGTCGCTTTCCCGTAGGAAAATAAGAGTTCCAATAATCGGCAAACTCATGGCCCCCAAGGAAAGCATTGAGAACTGTTGATGTGTTGGACCCCATCCAAGGAACAAAATTCCGTGAGAAACATAAATTGCTGCTGGCACAAAGAGCATGTAGCCATAGGCTAAATTCAGTTTATACAGAAAGTTGGTCGATCCTTTTTCCAATCTCACAATTGGAGCTTCTTTCACTTCCGGTTGGAGGCGCCAGGGCAAGAGTCCTGTGGCCGCGCCCAATTTGTAGCGCCGCGAAGCGAAGTTGACTGTGCGCTGAGGCAGAAGCGGGTTGTCAGTCACCGATTTAGATCCCATTGGGATTATTTTTTCAAAAACGGAAACTAGGAGTTGAAGGTTTCGAAACCCCAAATTTCAGCCAACGCTTTAAACGTCTCACGCAAAGTGCTGGTATATTTCGCTCGTTAGCTCTCAGACATTGCCGCGTTCCTAAACTTCATGGCCGAGTTCTAGTTACATATGAGAAGACAATATCGATGTGTCGCTCGCAAGTTCGTGTTTTCAATTTTCGTCATTGGTCAGAGTAGAGCATAACCGGCTCGCTCATCATCAAGTCGACGTAACCAACGCCTTTTCAATCAAATTTTCTCACCCACAAACAAGGCTTTTAGATCGATAGCTGGTTGATGAGATGGAAAGTTTTAATCAAGAGTGATATACATTTCATAGTGTTTTCCAAGCTATGAACTTTGAGCAAGCGCGCAGCGCCATCTTCCGCATGTCAACCGATAGCTCTAAGATCCTGAACCTTTGCACACTGACTATGCTTGACCTGCGTGAACAACATATGCACAAATGACATATTCATTTGCGATTTCAAAATACTACGCATGCTGGGTTAATCGTCTCGCTAATGTTATCGATATAGTGCTGCTGCTAGAGTCCTCAGAGATACAATGTGTATAAATGTCTATCTGTGAGCCATCATCAAGGCATTCACAACATTGTCAACGATGATTGTGAAACACGTCAAAATGCATCCCTTGTCAATATAGTAGAATGACCCCGCAGTTATAAACGCGGGACGCATGCTCCGAATCTGTCTTCGAAGTAGCGCATTCCCACGACATTCCCGCTCGAGCTTCGCCTTCATTTCCACCATCGTCTCGCCCAACACCGAAATGAACTTCAAAACAACAAACAGCATCAACACCATGAACAACGCGAATGATCCCAGACTGACGCTCATCAAGCCTTGGGCTTTTATCGCCGCGAAAGCTCCAGCGCTAGCAATGGTGATCGAAGCTACTTGCAAGGACATCAACGGTGTTCCGAAGCATGTATTGAAGCCGATGTTAAGGATTTGGATTCGACGCAAAATTTCAATTATCACGTCATACTGAGCAGGCATCGAAGGGTCCATCAATATTGTATTCTCTGACCTGAAAAATACTTGGTATCGAGCTCTCCTACGCAAATATTGTGTTGTTTGAATTGCAAACTTTTAAATGACTCACATGAGATCGCGAATGACAACTGTGTTGCAAACGCAGAAGCAGTGTATGACCATTAGCGGCATGAAAATAAGCTCTGCGCATAGATGGCCCATGTGGCACACGGCGGCAAAATCGAACATCTTCGCAGCAGTTCTCCAAGGATCCTGCAAACTCGATCCAACTGCAAGTGTCGAAATGTTCCTGAGCAAGGGAAGCCACGGGAATAGGACGGAAACCAGCGCCAAGGATAATGTGTTATTGTATGTCATGTAACCGACTGCTTCCATCGCCAGCTGGCTCTGCAGAACTGGTTTTGGGGACCGGACTGACCCAGCTCGGAAATAGCGCTCTAAACAGGGACGAAGGTCAGAAGGTCAACGATTAAAATTTTGCTTTCAGGATGGAATATTTCAGCTTACTTAGGTAATCGATATGCTTCCAGCACTCTCGTGTCAGCTCCAAACAGTCGCTCTCGCGTATAAGCATAAGAGTTCCAATTATCGGTAGGCCAAGGGCCCCTAGCGAAAGCATGGAAAACTGTTGCTGCGTTGGACCCCAGCCAAGGAACAAAATCCCGTAGCAAACATAAATTACTGCAGGTACGAAGAAAAAGTAGCTGGAAGCAAGGTTGAGTTTGAACAGCAGGTTGGTCCAGCGGCCTTGAAGTCTCACAATTGGAGCTTCTTTCACTTCAGGTTGAAGGCGCCAGGGCAAGAGTCTCGTGGCCGCGCCCAATTTGTAGCGCCGCGAAGCGAAGTTGACTGTGCGCTGAGGTAGAAGAGGGTTTTCCATCATCGATTTGGCGCCAAGTCTTGGTCAGCAGCAAACTGAACTCGAAGTACGCCAACAGTGGACAAAACTTGTTTACTATTTCGACTGTCTCAACTGTACTGCTGGTTATTGTATATTTCTCGTTTATGGATGGATTTGCGTTATGTAAGAAGGCAATACAGCGACGTGTCAGTTGCTGGTTCGAGCTAACTCCAGTTTTTCAATTTTCTAGGTCGTGTAGAAGAGTAGAGCAGAACCGCTCAGCACATTGGCAAAACAGCTCGCTCATAATCAAGTCGATGTAGACAACGCCTAAATTAAATTAAATAGATGTCAACCTCCAAACACCCAAGTTGACACTTTAACCGATATTTGGTAATGAAAATACACGGTGATGGATGGATTTAATCAAGCGGAATTCATGGGAATGTTGCGAGCATAACTAAAGCGCCATCTATGCGAAGCGCTTGACAGAAACACTACGGAATTATTCAAACTTCGCTCGTACTTGTATCTTGTTCTTTAGAATTTTGTTCACCTTGGATGTGAAAAATCAAGGTCACGAAATTAACCAAAAGCTCATTCATGCCATGCACTGTAGTCGCAGCTTCGCTTTTGGATGAGAAGCTTGTAAAAAGCGTCCAACGTCCTTGTGTTTTTTACTCTCTTGATTCATCATGAATTGGGTTCTCAAACGCTGCTCTTATCTTGAAGTTTGGTTGTAGCTGTTTGGAGACTGGAGCTTTTCATCAGCTGACTTGTATTTATCTGCTCAGCAACTCTCATTGTCCATTCAAAGGCGTATAGGTCCAAAAGACAAGATTTAAAATCAGTTGCTCACTGACGTTTCTAGCGTTTATTGCTCATGCGAGCTAAGCTGGGAAATTCAGTTTTCAAAAATGAAGTCCCTGTTTTTTGGCACAGCGCTGCTGCTGCTGGCGCTGAGCGCCGCGCCGGTACATAGTGGCAAAGTGCTCTTCCTCCTCCCACTGGCTTCCAAGAGCCATCGAAATGTGTTCGAACCGCTGATCCAGGAGATGGCGCGCAGAGGTCACCAAGTGACTGCAGTGTCGCCGTGGCCCAGTAAGAACGCCGCTGTTCGTGAAATCTCTTCTGCTTCTGAAGCCATGTCTGAAATGCTACAGGTGTTTAAGAATCCAGTGGAAAAGAGAGCTGAGGGCAAATGGAAGCAGATGAACATGGGACCTGAGAAGTTCATCGCGGCGTGCCGATCGACGTACGAGAAACCCGAATTTATGGCGCTTTTGAACGAAACGCGCTTTGATGTCGTGTTTGTTGATACCATTTTGAACGATTGCATGCTGGGTTTCGTGGCCCGCTTGGGGGCGCCACTGGTGCAGTGGACGACGGTCGCTGCTAGCAACTACCTGACTTCGACGATTGGAAATCGACTTCCGCCGTCTTTCGTGCCGAATCCATTCTTCAACTTGCCGGGTCAGATGACCTTCTTTGAGCGGTGCTTCAATGTGTTTGCGGACTTCTTCATCGGTACAATGGTCAGGTCGTGGGAGGAGCCTATGTGGAAGATGCAGCGGGAATATTTGGGGGAAGATTTGCCGAGTTGGCACGAAATCAATGCGAACATGTCCATGTTGTTTATGAATTCGCATTTCTCGTTGGCTTATCAGCGGCCTGTGCTTCCGGATGTGCTTGAAGTTGGCGGGATGCATTGTCGACCGGCGACTAAATTGAGCAAGGTAAATTAAAACAGCTGAAACTAGTATATAAGAATCTGAAAAAATTGAGTGCTTGAACATAACTTTGATGTTTCTCTAGGATTTGGATGACTTCGTCTCAGGCGCCACTGAAGGTCTCGTTTTGTTCAGTCTCGGCTCAATTGTCCAAGGAAACCAATTGCCCGATCACACGCGAAAAGTCTTTTTGAACGCGTTTGGACGGCTGAAACAGCGAGTTTTGTGGAAGTGGGAAACTGAGCAGATGCCAGAGAAGCTGCCGGCGAACGTCAAGTTGACCAAATGGGTTCCGCAACAGGACGTTTTGGGTGAGATTGGGGCTTCATTTACTGGTTTCACTGTTGAATTTTTTCCGCTCATTTTTGAAAATCTTGCAGGACACTCAAACACTAAGCTGTTCATCAGTCATGGCGGCATGCTCAGCCTGCAGGAATCAGTTTATCATGCAACTCCAATGATTATGGTTCCGATTTTTGGCGATCAGGACACCAACGCCGCGAGAGCAAAGTCAATGGGAATTAGTGAAACTGTCGAAGTTCTCGACGTCAATGAAGACGGATTGGTGGAGACAATTAACAAAATCCTCTCAGATTCGAGGTGAGTGGAAGGTTTTTACGAGTTGCATGCTGACTAACCTGAACAGATTCT
>JAQGBJ010003493.1:0-12611 GCA_034698345.1 Sphaeridia pumilis | reverse complement strand
CAGGCACCTTTCGTTCATCCAATGCGGATGAGGCGGAAGGCACTTTTCGATCATCCAATGCGGATGAGGCGGAGCTAACGGAAGCGGCCCACTGTCGTTAAAAAAACCGTTAGCAACGAAGCCTCAGCCGGGGATGCGACAGTGATGGCTCCAAAGAGAGCCAGGCAAAGGCCTGTGAGGTCCCGCTAGAAGCCTTGCTGCCCAAGTGGCAGTTAAAAGGTGGAAGCGGCGACCACGAACCCACCAAGTCTGCCCAACGAAGCTCTTCCGGGATTCTTGGCGCCATTTTTAAATTCAAATGTAACCTGTGAAACACATTGTTTATGTTTCGACTTTGCTGTATCTAAACTCTACTTTGATCCAAAATCATAACTTTTTTGAGAACGGTTCACTTGTGATTCCGCATAGTTCATCAGGTTCTAGAACGACAAGAACCTTACAGCGATTCTGAAGCTTACTTCTCTAGTCGATGAGACCGTTCCATTTTCATCGTTATCACTCTTGATGCGTTCTGACATTCGATAGACGACCGTCAACGCTCATTTCATCCCAGATTTTGCATTAGCTTATACTTTTAGACGCTGTCAACCATGAACACTAAATTGCTAGACGAGGAAATATATTCACATCATCAACAACAACAACAACATGCCGTAAACAAAAAACAACTTGTTTTCTCCTTCAAAAGCCCATAACCATTTGTAACATGCTTCAGTATATTCGGATAGTGAATTTATAATCAGTTGAATGTGGATGTGGTCTTAATGGAAGACACGTTTCAAGTTTTGTAATTAGATTTCACTTGGGTTTTAGCATCGTTCAAAAGTGTTCAACATTCAAGTTGAGCTTGTGCCTTGTGCCCACATATGCTTTCACCACTACGATAGATTTTGTGGTCGCTGACTGAACGCCTACTACGACTGGATGTTGTCGATGATGGTTTGCGAAAACACGCATGAATTACACATTAATTATTATGAAAGCATGACTGTGTCCATTAGCATGAGATTAACAATGTTAAACGAACGGTGAGAAGATGTGCTAGACTAATCGGCGTTTTGAACTTGTTTCTCATGATCATCGTTTAACGCATGAACGGCTTCGGTGCAATTGCGAGCCGATACAATCGGTAAAACATTGAAACTTTGAAAACTTTGTTTCCAAAGTCCTTTCCTAACACTTGAGAGAGAAAAACAGAATCATCAAGTCTTCAAGTTCCCAGAAGCCAGGAACCTGAAATTCAAAAATTGCCTTTGGTCTCGGAAAACCGGCGGCACTGATTTCCTTCTTCTCGGTGACAAAATTTCCTAGAACCAATTTGCACTTTCAACTATTACCCTTTTATGGCCACTATTTCAGGTCGCTAAAAAAAGCAACACTGTCTGCCTTTCAGGGCATAGCATCATAGCTGGAATCTGTTCCTTTTTTAAACCCTACCTTGTAATAAAAAAGCGAGTAAAATCCAAGTCTGAAGTAAATATTTCTAACAATTAAGCTCCTGAAAAAGCTTTACAACTTGTGCGTTCCTTCCTTCGGTACTTGCCGAAACCCTCGAGTATCTCAAGTATCACTTAATCTTAATCTGTAGGCAACGAAATGGAAGAAAGAGGCTTACTGAATCATCGAAGTCTCCCTGATCCGCATCCAGACTTCCGCCGTTGTCATCGCCGGTAATAAACATAGGCCGTTTGGAAAAGAAAGGCATCTTGAATAGTAGTAATTCGACAGAGCTTTAAGGTGATCAACTTAAACTTTTCTAATCGCCGAGACTTGAAGTTCAGCCATATGATTCAGAACGCTCGTTCCCCATCGTAGCTTCACCGCGAAGGACTTTTTCGACTATAAATTAAGCACAACTGACCAAAAATCGATCGAGTTAACACAGATTTGGTCCTTGGGTCTTCAATAAGTCTATAGCACCAAAATCGTTACAATTATAATATTTAGTTACCAACTGATTTGTTTCAAGTTGGCTCAAGTTCCAACACCGAAAAAACGTGGTGCTTCTCACGGCTTCACAGTAAAATTTGTGTCAACTGCGGTTTAGCTTGCATCATTTCCAGGATATTACAAAGTCAAGTAACAATTTTGTGGTTTCTAACTTGACTTTCAAAACAAGATAACAAGAAAGTGATGACGAAACCGCCTTGTACACGGTTAAACTAAAAAGTTTCCGCTGCTCAGCAGGCAGACTTGACGGTTCTACCGACGAAACTGGAACTGTTCTAGTTTCAACTTGCACTTCTCCAGGCATTTATCCACGACTTTCTCCCTCCTTCCAGACTTATTACAGCGGAATCTTCCCACCACATGACTCCAACATGGACGAGCTCCAGTCTCAGTCAGTCAGCCGTTTCCATCGAGCCGGATCATGCTCTGTTGTGGCGCTGCTGGAAATTGCGACCACCGGACTCACCGATACCAGCAACGGCAGACTTTCCCATCACTGCACATTGCATTTTCTCCTTTTGCCGAGAGGTCGTCTGCCAAAATTTCTCTCCCTCCAGAGACTTTTCCCATACGGCAACTCCTGGCAAACTTTCTCTTGGATATTCGTCTTGCTTGCATGACTCATGTCTTGTAGCTGGAACTCTGCAACCTAACCTAATGATCACATGCATGCGATCGATAGTAGCACTTCAAACGTACGATTAGCCATGTACATTTCGTGTACCATCACTACTTTTATGCTAAAAGTCCAAAATTATAGTTCGGTCGTACTTAAAGTTAGAAACTGCTTAACGTGCGGCTAACCGGCGGGGTAATATAAAACTTTGATATGCTTCTACAATCTGCAAATACATATATACATACCGGCTGGCCGGCTTTCATGACTTTCTCATTCGGACATAAATTATGCTTAATGTTAATTAGATGATTACTAGGAATTCAAGTACAAAATTAAAAGCCCCGATTCCATTTCGATTATCAATTTAATCGTGAAGGAACTTCTGAATTTCAATACCGCTCTACAGTGATAATGCACTCTTTTTTGCGTCGGCTTACAAATCACGTTAGCTGTATGCAAACGTTATACAAAACAGAAATTTCTGTGTACGTATTCATCACAAATTTCGTAAACATATCTACGTACTTTGATTTTGCGGATATTAACTAACTACATGTGCGATATGTTTGTGGATTAAACTATATACGACGTGCTCCAATAATCTTTGATTACAACATATAGTGACGTGATTGAAGTAGACAATACGTTACAAATTTGATACAACAAAACAAAGAAACGTAAAGGCAATCTTTGGCTGATTTGCTTTGGAGGCTTGAATATCAATCGTTCCATTTCAGTTATCTTCTTCATCGTCGCCCTCGCATAGAACTCGGTCGAGCACTGTAAACACGCAAAATTGTCATTTTATTTCTTCCATTCAGATCGGACATTACATGTATCATGAAGGTAAATGACGTTTATCTCACCTAATACGACTTGTTCCATTTTCTTCACGTTTTTGAGAATCCCAGACAGCTCCCTTGAACTTGATTTTTGGTTTGGTTTGTCAGCAGCCTGCGTAGTCGCCAGTTCATTCAATTGCGTTATCATCTCTTCAAGTAAAGCGCTATTTTCGTCATCAACATGGTTCGGCCTGAAAAAGGTGTGAAGGTATATTTATAAAATGCTCATACTAGGCCGCAACCACCCACACAAAGACCAATCCTTTAGGTCTCTAATTTCAACTCAACCTTCCCCATTCCATCACAGTTGTGATACACCACACAAGTTGAGAGGGATGGTTCAGTTGATAAGTATTCTTTTTAGGGACAATTGCTGATTAATGTTGGCTTTAATGACTCACTGTATTTTTTTCAAGAGTCCCAGACTCAAATTGCGAACTTTGTTGGTGAGACTGAAAATGGTAGAGATCACGAGGGTGTCCAAAGCTTCAAATTTCCTTGGGCTTGAATCACAGGAACTTCGGTTTAGTTGCTGCTGAATCATCATCCAATCTTGCATCCGTGTGAAATCTCCACAACAATTGTGGTCTAATACTGGTGGGATGGGAGAGAATGATTGGACGGATGACTCTGAAGTAGATGGCGTCACTTCATATTCAGTTGCGCTGCCTGCTCGTGCCAGAGGCCTTCTGCTTTCTAGCCCAACAGGTACAACTGGGCCTGACGGAATCCGTTTATGGTGGATTCGAGATGTTGCTGATGAAGATGCCGTATTTGGCATTTGCATGGTGTTCGCCGTGGACCTCATGTTGCTGAAAATCGCAAAAATTAGCATTACAATCAAACAAACGATCCTTAAATTAATGTCATTATCTAACACCACACCTATTGTTTAACACCCACGTTCCAGTATAATGTGCTCATTAAAAATGAAACTCATCACTGGCCATCGTGCCCAAAGGTCATTAACAACAATAAGAGCGTCAATCATTCGCGTAACAAAAGTAGATCATTGCTTAGGTTTACCTCATAGCGCTGCTGGTGCTTTGGACACGAGAAGAGGGTCCTGTAGTGGCTGCAGCTTGCTTCTTAATATCTTCTATCCGGCTCAGACTTTTATTTGTGACACCCATGCCAGCTGATTTCAAAGGGTCATATGACTTCCTTCGTTTCCAGTTTTCCATTTCAATATCTTTGCTTGTTACAGTAGAATTTGATCTTGTTTGGAGCTTTTGTGACGATGGTCCACCAATGTTATTGTTTCCAGTATGGAACTGACTGTTTGAATTTCGACTAACTGAAGCAGAGCTTAGGATGCTTTTGCTTCGAACTGGTGTATTGTGAAGAGGTTTTGATGATTGTACTTCTCGCTGTTTGAATCCGGCCTAAACAGAAAACAGAATTGATGAAATTTTCCAGTGGAGTCCTTACTACAACAATTCAATGTACTTACATAAGAATAATCACGAACTTCAGTATCACTTAGAGATCCAGTGCCTTTTTTTACACGTAAACTGAACCTGCCCCCGTCAGATCTAGCAAAATTGTTATTTCCGGAGTATCTATCTGACATGAGCGAAGTTGTGCTCATCGGTGTATCTGAATCATACGTATGCGACTGACTCATGACCTTCTGAGCGTTCGCGCCTTGATTTGTATTCAAATTCCGCCTAATGCTGAAACAAAATAACCATGACAATTCAAAATCAAGATTACATTAAAAGGATATTGACTCTAACAAAATTGAAGGTTACGTACCTAAACGCACGGTTTAACTTGATTGAGGTAGTCGTTTCCCCAAGTTTTGGTCCAATAGCACTGGGTTTCCTAGGTACTTCTGCAGAGACTCTGTTCTGAATTGCATTCACTATGTTTCTCGTCTCGTCGAGAATTTTGAAAGTGTCGTCATACGGAGGAATGCTGTTTATATCTACACACCAAAAAGCCTCTAATTACTCCCCAAGCTCCAGAGTTCCCATACACATTGATATACCACACCACAACTCACCTGGAACATGGGCAGAAGCTTCAGTCGCCCATTTCTGGATCCATTCATTATTATCTATTTCAGTAACAGGTATATCGGTAGAGCGCTGCTCAACATGACTACTGTCATCATCATCCAAGGTATAAGTTCCATTATCACTTTTGACATCACATGCACCACTGGCATCAGGGCTTTCAACAATTGCCACATTGACTTCTTCCGTCGCAACAAACTCGTCGATAGCCTCACTAACGATCGGCGTTGGAGGCGCTGAAGTACTCTGAACGCTGTTCATTTTGGGTCTCGGAAGCAAAGTCATCTTCTTTCTCTCTAGCGGCATACTCGCTCCACCACCAGTGTTCTCGTTCTCATCAAAGTTTATAGTAAAAGCCAACGCTCTGCTTGGCTTATGCGCTACGTTTTCAGTCGACATTTCACTTCTTGCGCGCGAACTATCACCACAATGTCCGTTTCTAGCTCCACCATTCAATCTTTCCGTCGTTAAATACGATTCTCTCTTGTCCGGGACGATCTCCGGACCTTCTTCTTGGTCTTGGTCCACCGGCCACCAGTGTGGAGTCCCGTAAAGTTGACTTTTCTTCACTGCGTTGTATTCACCTACAAAAAGAACCCAACACAAGTTAGACCACAGTTACCTCCTCAAGTACCTAAATGACCGGTATAGGCATAGACTTACAAGAGGAAGTAGAACCGGATGATGACTTGATATGTTTGTTCGTAGTACTTCTGCTACTGCTACTATGAGGACTTTGTTCCTTGACCGGACTCGAAGGGAACGACGATGACCACTGTCCACTATCTTCCGTCAACGGCGGTGATGCGGAAGTCCTCTGGTTCTTGTAACCTTTTCTTCTCTGCAAGACACACAAACGTCATCAGCCAGCCAACACAGTTACATTTTAACAAGCCAAAATTTGAGATCATCTTACCGCGTACGCCAACTGCAAACTTCCGAGAGCCTCCTGTTGCCCGTCCGTCCCAAACTCGTAAGCCACAGAATTCCCGTTTCCTCCGCTCATCTTACTCGACCTGAAATATTCTCCTCCGACGACGGCACCACCAAAATCATCTATGGTCCGTTGTCTCCCGACTAAACCTGAAAGAAAACCAGAGTAAAATTCGTTAGTTTCAGTTCAAACGGATGGGTAACTGGCATTGCTGCTACCGTAACTTTGCTAATCTCCCAACCCGCCGAGACAGCAACACCTTGAGAACAATCTCACCGTAATATATTTATAACCAAAAAATGATTAGACGTCACATGACAGACAGACAGCTCTAAATATAATTGCATATCCTTCTCTGCAACAAGTACTTACGCATTCTGCGTTACCTACACTTCCACTTTGGAAGTTGCTATTCCGGCCTCAAGACCAGTAAGCCTGTATCCCTGACTAACCGCATTCACAGAATTCGCAATCATAACAAATGAGTTTCTTGGCACCCGTTCAAGGGCACTTTTTCTTTCAACGTAACATAAAAACTGCTCTCAAAATTTTTCTAAACTCTTCGCCTATGTATTATATGTACTGGCTACAAATCTGAAAGTTGAAGACTTTTCACTCCACGGGTATCTTTTTGAGAATACCCAGGTGCCCATGTCTATCAGAAAATTACAAAACATCCACCGAGCAGATCACGATGTCAGTACCATATATTCTTCGGTGTCGGTCAGGATCCATTATGAACGGCAGCTCACTCAGCACAAACCCGGTTAAACCGTTAAGTTTCAAAAAATTTCTGGACGTAACTTCAAGTGAAAGCACTGCACCGATGAGCGACTCTATACGCTGTTTTCACCACAACCCAAAGCCAACTGTCACGGCGTCCTTCGTTTTTATTATTAACTTTAGATAGCGATTGTGTCCTAATCTCACTGTACTTCTATTAGTCAGCGTTCCAAAATCTGACTAGGTATTGTTGGTTGCAAGAGCTTAACAGCTCAACTTCTTGCTATCGCTTCTCCAGAGCTTTTGACGCTCCGTCTAGCATGTGCTCACTACAACTACTGAAACCTAGAGCGGATGACAACTCGAAAACATGTTCGACTATCAGTGTTTGAAGCTTGTTGGAACAAAATGTGTCCCATTGCTACTGCTTTATCAGCGTTGCAATAGCGTCGCCCATGTGGAACTCTTATTGCTGCAAAGCATTTAGTCGAGCATTACTGCTACTATAACTGCTGCACTGCTATCAAAAGCCATCTTTATCACGCATCAAAAAGTTTCTTCCTTGTACGGCAGCTCTATTGAACCATCAGACCAATTTGGTCCTTGATCATCCATATCACGAGCATTCACAACTATCCACTATTATAGAATAGATACGCTGCACTACTCTGAATGCAAACTTTTATAATCACTTGAAACATTTCCCTATCCATATTTCCATCTCATTCATTGACAAATATTCGCATAACAAATCCTCATCTGATTCCTTCTGATCCGCTTCAAGCCATGCCATTTGACGATCAACTTGAAATTGTGATTGTCTGGCAAATGGTTGCCAAATGCTTGTACTTGAGCCAAGCCAAATACCATTGCGGGTGGGCAAGCAATGTGGCCCAATGTCAAGTGTTCCATGTTCATGATTGATCTTTAGCTCGTGGGGTAATCGATACCGAAAGCATACGCTCTAACAAAACGGTATGAGTATAGCCCGAATGGATGTCTCTCAGTTATGTTTACAAACTTACTAAAAGTTCCTCAGTTGATAAATGGCATTTAAATGCATCAGATCCTAAGATATTTGATAAATTGACTGCAACTATCAGCTGTTTAGCTGCTGACTGAACGCCCAAATGCAACAGTATATTTGCCATTTATAGTCGAATGAGGGAAATGCTATTCCCACCTGATCATAAGAAGTGTTATGCGCATCTCAGTTTCACCGAGATCTAGGGCCGCCGTTAACTCACGCGGTCCAAAACTCTCTACAATCTACCTACCCAAGAGTTGCCAAGCAATTACACCACCTCATCTATCCCTGTTCCCAAATTTAAAAATATTATCATCCCCTGTAATATCCCAGTCCCCAAATTTATGTACAATTTCACCACCTCTTATATCCCAACCCCCAGATTTAAAACTAATTGCATCCCCTCTTATATCCCAACCCCCAGATTTAAAACTAATTTCATCCCCTCTTATATCCCAAACCCCAGATTTAAAACTAATTTTATCCCCTCTTATATCCCAACCCCCAAATTTAAAACTAATTTTATCCCCTCTAATATCCCACCCCCAGATTTAAAATTAATTTCGTCCCCTCTAATATCCCAATTCCCAGATTTAAAATTAATTTTATCCTCCTTTAGTATTCCAGTCCACAAATTTAAAAATAATTTCATCCCCTTTGATATTCCGCCCCCTATTTTCTCCACATTTTCCGCCCTTAAGTACTTTTTACGTAATTCCGCACCGCCCCCAAATTCTTTATTTTAACCCTTTTTTTCACCCTCCCAGTACTAAACATCCCTCCTAATATGTCTCCATACTTGTAGTTTCTAGACCATTTTAGTTCTTTCCACTAATTACTTAACTTTATACATTTAAAATTGGACTAGAACAAACCTCAAAGCTTGTACTAATGGGACTGGTAGTTCTTGACACTTCAAAAAATTTATCGAAACAATGTGATAGTGTTTAGTAAAAAATTGTATCCTTTTTTTGTCATTACATTTTTCATTTTAAAAATAACAAATTTCTTAGCCATTCATCTGTCTTTCTTGCAAACGCTCCAGCTCTTCCGCATTTGTCAATATCTCCGAGGAAAGTCCTCTGGTTGGCCTCGGAACCCCTACTGCCAGGCTGCTATCCAGGTCCAAGGGGGAAATCTGAAACTGGAAAAATAAAACTTAATTAAAACCCGATTAAGACATTTATTGATGAACACCTGCTACAACTTTTTGAACTTACCCCAACCGAACTGCTGCTTCCTCTTGGCGCTGTAGCAGCTGTTTCGGGTAGGACGACTTGTCTTCCGGTATTTTCTTCGACGGACAAAAGTGCATTGGTTGCCGAAGAAGAAGACGAGGAAGTAGTTGGCGTCAATCTGCCAAAATGGAAGGTCTCAGGATCCACAGAGCTTCTGGAGGAGTTGGAACGGCTGTTCAAAGTATCCTGGAGTTCTTCTTCCGTAAAAAGTTGTGCGGAATGAGCTGAAGGATTCGGGTTGAAATCATCATCGGCATTGACTTCCTCCAATGGGGCTAGCGGGAGATGACTGGAGTCAGCTGAAGCGTTAACACCTGAAGAACGAGATGGACCAGGTGTAGGACCCGGGGGATCATCAGCAGTATCTTCTGCAGCAGCTTCCGGGGGGACCCCAACTGCTTCCAAAGGGCCAAGTACTGGAACAGCAGGTGAAAGTCTAGACCTCTGAAGAAGCTTTTTGTTTTCGGCTTCAGAAAAGAGTTTCTCGATGGGATCCTTCAGGATTTCCGGGAAGTCCGCGAGCTGTGGAGTCAAACCTGGCTTTATCTTCCTCAAATTCGTGGAACACTCCTTGATCAACCTCTCCAGAGGAGCCTTCATGGGGTGGAAGTTGGAAGGTAAAGTCATGGGAGTGATGTCAGCTGCGGTGTACATAGCAGCCAATACTCGAGACTTCTGGCAGGTTGCACCTTCGTGCATGAGGACACTGGGGCGAAGACCTACTCCTGGCACCTCCAAGAGCACATTCTGGATCCACAGTCGGAAAGAGGCTTCATCGAACTCGCCGTCCTTCGACTCCAAGGGGAATAGTCCATTCGGTCCCCGGTTCAAGATCAAAGCGCTGGGAACTTTTCCCACGGGAAAAACTAATCCCATCCCGATCCTCTCTCCAGTACCAGTTAAGCCCACAATCAAGGAAACTCTTTCTCCTTTTCTAGTGTCCGTAACAATATCCTCCTGGGTAATTTGGCGAGTAGCCGGATCGTACCTTGGATGCTGGAAAAGGAGAAATCGCAAATTACACACGGTTCCGAAAAGGCAGAAAATCGTGAAAAAGAGGTTTAAAATTACCTTTTTGAACGTCAGCGAGATGACTTGGACGAGAAAGATGTTTTCTCCTGCCAGAATGTTCTCCTGAACGATGTTCTTGAGCGAATCAAGGAACTCAGCCTTGACTATTTTCCGATCCTTGAGCGCATCTTTCAGAGCATGCCTATCTTCCAAGAACCTCTCGAGCCAAGCTTCTCCGACCTCCGGTTTCGGGAACCGATGAATAAGCTCGTACGATACGACCATTTCCGTCACTGCCTTCTTTGCCTGGCATCTAGGAAATCCCTTGAACCTGTAAAAACAAAAAATAATGCTAAAAAAATCTATCTTTTCTTTCCAGGATCGTGAGCTACATTACTACCCAAGTGAAGTTCTTGTACATCTTAATTTATTGAAGTGAATTTTGATGTTGGAACTTACAAGCTTGAAAGCCGAAGCAGCTCAGTTTGAACCTCCTGTTCTTGCTCTGGAGACAAGATCTTGTGTGTACCTTGTACCAACCAGTCGCGAATTGCTTCTTCCGGCCAATCCAAATATTTCTTGATGGTCTTCCTGCACATTCCGTAGGTCAATTCCGCATCAGTCAGAGTCATGCCGTTCATCACAGCTTGTCTTGCGTCAAGGATGGCTTGCTTGCTGTGGAAATCTTCATCACGACGTCGTCGTTTGTTTCCCATCTGAAAAAGTAAAAAAATAAAAAAATAATTACAACAATATTAACGATATCATGCCACACTACCACAGCCAACTTTACACTACAACTAACTTACTAAATACGACTAAAACAAGAAAAAGCTATTTCCGCTTTCTACTTACCTTCGATATCTTGATTCCCCGTAGTCACGACGAGTTAAAAACACTAGTAAATTTTCAAAATTTCAGAAATTCACAATTAGCCAAAGGTTGAACACATTGTTTGCTAGCGATCAAGTTGCCGACTGTTTTCAATGCACGCCGCAACGCTGTAGTGGGAGGCTTGACGGATTCGTTCGTTTTTCGCATCATATACTCTGCCGTTGATGAAATGAGAATCGTTGGTCTGTCGTTTCGCTGAGAGAGCTGTCATCGATGCATGATAATGAAATTCTGGTACATACTAAACTGTGAGCTTGTGCAACTGCACGTCAGATTTTTCCTCCCCGAATCGCCATGCACGTAAGACGCCTGCTTAATTTCCAGTCTGTACCAAGCCGAGGCTTCATATGCATGGCGATTCATTGAGGAAAAATCTGACGTGCAGTTGCACAAGCTCACAGTTCAGTATGTACCAGAATATCATTATCATGCATTGATGACAGCCTCTCTCAACGAAACGACCGACCAACGATTCTCATTTCATCAACGGCGATGTGTATAATGCGAAAAACGAACGAATCCCTCAAGCCTTCACTACAGCAATGTGGCGTGCACAGAGAGCAGTTGGCTACGTGATCTCCAGCAAACAACGTATTCCACCATTGTCAAGTTGTAAATTCCTGAAATTTTAAAAATTCACTTGTCATTTTAACTCGTCGTTACTACAGAAAATCAAAATATCGAAGGTAAGTAGAAAGCCAAAATCGCTGTATTTTTTGGTTGCCAACTTGTAGTTAGGAGCTGTTGTTGTTGAAGGATTCAGGAGTTGCAGCTTGGTAACGGTTCTGATTTTGAACTTATGCCCATTTCCAGATCAAATGAGGACTTACCAGCGTAAGAAGCTTCAGGTTGTTTCCGGGTCTCAGCTTCAACCCCTGGTTGAGCAAGTAAGGACAGAAGACATGACCCTCGAATCAGCTTCCGGTTACTCCAACCTCCATCCGGTCACGGTGAAGAAGTACGCGGGATGGTCTCCTGAAGATCTGAATCGCAAGCGGTTCATAGTACAAGGCAGGCATCCTGTATTCAACCACGATCAAGAACTGCAAATCGTCCAATGGATCGACTTGAGAGCAAGGGCGTAAGTGCTAATTTAGAGTCAGTTGAATGGGTTGTCTATCAGAAAGATCGCCATATCGGGAACAGTAGGGCCAAAACCCAGAAGTCGATGATGCTTCGGTGTCTCGCCGGCGCAAGTCCGATGTGACTTCGAAGAAGTACTTTTACGTACTTCTTCGAAGTCACATCGGACTTCCGCCAGTGTACATCGAAGAGCCATCGACAAGTCGACGACGCTTCGATGTCTCGTCGGCGCAAGTCCGATGTGACTTCGAAGAAGTACCCCAAAGTAC
>JAQGBJ010003492.1:0-12612 GCA_034698345.1 Sphaeridia pumilis | reverse complement strand
GTGTGTTTTTCGACTTACATCTAGTTACATCACACACAGATGGCGTACCACTACACTTATGGTACCATTACAACTTTAACGTTAGGAGATTCAACTATAAACTGGACTTTTACAATTAAAGGCTAGCATTACAGTCACAAGCCAAACGAGAGAATCCTTCTTATCCATCACGGTAACCACTCTCGAAGAAGACAAGTTGGTGTTCTTGGACTCTTATAAATTCTTAACCGGCTCGTTGCAAACACTGGTTGCTAACCTAAGAAACGAGGGGACCGATGCTTTCCATATAACCAGAGAAGTTTTTCAGAATAAATGCACTGATATGGACTTGCTTTTTGGTAAAATGAAGTAAGTTCAATGCACATGTCCACAAATACTTTCCCCAGGTGCTTACGGTTTTTTAATGCCCACCAGGTTTCCGTATTCATACTTCATTGCCCACGAACGCTTCGAGGAAACGCAACTACCACCACGTGAGTGTTACGACTCCGACTTGACCGGTGAGGGCATTTCCGAGGATGAATATCACGAAGCACAGCGCATCTTCAGTGCTCTCAACTGTAAAACATTGGCCGACCTTTGCAAGCATTATTGTTTGCTCGGTAAGAACCAACACACTGACACAGTAAGAGACATTTCTAAAGCCCGATCCAACTTTCTTTTCCCACAGACGTCACACTCCTGGCGGACACCTTTGAACATTTTAGGTCGGAAATATTTCATCAGTTTGAAATCGACGTACTTCACTTTTATTCTACACCTGGGTTGGCCTTCTCGCTGGCTCTTAAAAGTAACCCGTACCAGCTCGATTATCTCCACCTCGAAGGCGCCTATACGTTTTTAGAAAGCGCGGTAAGTCTCGACAAATATTTCCCCAGTTACTATGTTTAAGTCTGCTGATTTGTCTTGTAGATTCGTGGAGGTGTAACACAATGTGGCACGTTACGATACTGTTCAGCAAACAACAAATATATGAGGAATTACAACAAAGAAGACCCCGAGCGCTACATTCTTAGCCTCGACATGAACAGGTTGGTTGACAAAATTTACGATGTGGCACAGCGCCATCTAACGCCTAGTAATCTTTTCAGCAACTACAGCTCTGGTCTCACCGCGGCGCTACCATCATCTCATTTTACTTGGTCCAGGGAGCATAGGGGGCTTTCCAACACTGAACTTCGCGACTGGATCCTGGGCATGAGCGAAGACGGGGAGATTGGCTACATCTTGCAAGTGGACATGCATTGCCAACCAGAACTGTTTGAAATCTTCAAGGAATTCACACCGGCTCCAGAGCATATGTCTGTTACATACGAAATGCTGTCTCCAAACCAACAAGGCTTATGCGATGTTTTTGGAACCACCAAGACGCAGTTAAAAGGCCAGAAATTATGCGCTACCCTGATGCCAAGACAGAACTATATTTGTCATTACCGCGTCTTAAAGTTTCTCGTGGAGTCCGGGTGGATTGTGACTCGAGTAGCCAGAGTCCTGAAATTTTGCCAATACCCTCTGTTCAAAGGGTTTATCGAGGAAATGAACCACAAGCGGAGTCTCGCCAAGTCAAAGTTTTCTAAAGACCTTTACAAGTCCATCATCTGCTCTGTGAGTCTCTTCTATTTTTTAACTGAGCTACGAGGAAGGACTAATTTTATGTTTCTTTATTGTTAGGTGTTTGGTAAAACAATTGAAAGCATACGGAATCGGAAGAGAACACAGTTTGTTCGCACAAGAGAACGAGCGCTAAAGTGGACAAGAAAACCAGAATTTGAATATTGCCTGAGTCTGGCGAATGGTAACGCAATGATCCTGTTTCTCAAGCAACACACCGTTTGTCTATCGAAACATGTGGCATTAGGGTTTGCTACACTCGAACTGGCGAAGCTAAAGATGATGGAATTTCATTTCAGGTAGGCTTTTTCACACATGTTAATTATAACTATCTCTACTCCATTTGCTCATTGCTTGTGACCACTTACAGATTTATGCAACCCACGTTTGGACCAGAAAACGTTATCTCATTATACACGGACACAGATTCGTAAGACCCCCGTACAAATCAGACTCTTCCGTTCAACTAATCCATCTCATTTTTACACTTAGGTACACTTATCTGATCCTTGGGAAGGACCCGTATGAAGTAATTCTTGACCACCCGGAAATGTTCGACCGTTCAGAATATGACGCCACTATCGACAAAGTGAAACCATCTAACCTTTACGATGCAAGAAACATGAAGGCCTACGGTTTTATGAAGGTGAGCATTAACGCTCATGCTCATAAGCTAATATTATGTCTTCTAACCTCTGCTTTATTTCATATAGGACCAATTCCCGAACCACATCCCAGTGCGCTTTGTCGCTTGTAAAGCGAAACAATATTGCGTTCTCCTGGAACGTTGTGATGGCCAGCTTCAGTACGACACTTACGCAAGAAGCAAAGGAACCGCTCGCGCAGTCTTGAAGAGTCAGATCCGCATGGAACACTTCGAGCGGTGCCTCTTCGATAACGACGTGCAACGCCTCGGTTTCAAAACGATCAGAAGTTTCAATCACCATCTTTACACTGTTCGTTGTACACGCAAATTTTGTACGAGTTTAGATACAAAAAAATATTACCTTGATAATTTTACGAGTGTCCCGTTTGGGTATTATGGAACC
Source organism: Sphaeridia pumilis (assembly GCA_034698345.1). Taxonomy (NCBI): domain Eukaryota; kingdom Metazoa; phylum Arthropoda; class Collembola; order Symphypleona; family Sminthurididae; genus Sphaeridia; species Sphaeridia pumilis. Next base: position 9,952 of record JAQGBJ010003492.1, on the reverse strand, counting down.
CTGCGAGATAAGGTTGAATCACCTAATGTCGGTTCTGGTCTCCGGAGCTAGCGGCATGGGAAAAACACAGTTAGTCGTAAACGTAGTAAAAAATCGTAAAAATGTTTTCACACCGGATTCAGTGATACCCAACCGGGTAGTGTATTTGTTTGGTGAAAGACAGAATAAAGTTTTTGAAGATATAAAACAGAGCGTGGATGAAGCCATTTTTATACAAAGCCTTGATGAGCTTGACACATATGTCCCTGAGGAAAATCCAGTTCCCACTATCGTAAGTACACCTCGTGATTGTCTCTTCCTTGATCTTGTTTTAACACCTCCTTTTGCACAGTTGATTTTGGATGACATCATGAACCAATATCAAAACGACACTCGACTAGCTGACGTGTTCACTCGTTATACACGCCATCGCAACATAACGACGTTTCTGTTGGTGCAGAACATGTACGTACGTTCTCCTGTCTTCCGCAGCATCAACCTGAATGCAAGTATGGTTGTCTTGTTTCGCTCGACGCGTGATACTAGTGTTCTGGGAACACTGAGCCGACAAATGAATTTCAACAAACAATGTCCAAATATGATTGCCGCCTACCGTCATGCGACCAGCCTATCTGATCATGCTTATTTTGTAATAGACCTACGCCCTAGAATAGATAACAGGCTTCGATTGAGAAGTTCTTTATTTCCAGAAGATTGCATTGTATATTTTCAAGATACTTGCAAATAAACTATTACAAGACTAAGACCACTATGAAACGTGGCGAAGGCCACGTCTTGGAGGGGGAGGGGAGGGGCGCCCCCCCCCCCCCGTGTCCCGTGTCCCGCGGCTGCCTCGCAGCCGAATTTTACATCTTTTGGAAGTATTCAGCACTTTGCTTGCGGCGAATGTGCTCCTCCTTCAGCTTGACAAACTCATCGATGAGACGATCATAAGCTGAAAATGAGAAAAAAAGAAACAAGTTAGACTTGGGCTGTTAGCTTTTGGTTAAAGTCACGAAGTTAAATTACCATCCCAATCGATTCCGCTCCACAAGGAAATCCTCAATAAGCGGGTACACACGTTTGGTATTTGACTGAAAGATAGATAGTCATTAGTTTGGTGGATTAATTGGAGGGTAAAATCCAAGGGAAATACTCACCGAGTGTCGAATGCTGCACAACGACCATTTTCTCCCGTCACATGAGCTTCGCTGCGCTTCAAGGCTGGGTACTTTTCATAGGTGATGTAAAGATTCTTGAGTTCTTCCTCCTCCTTCACTTCTACCTTAGGCTTTTTAACAGCCTTCTTGATCCCGGCAACAGCTTTGGCAACGGCATTGCGACCTGCAGCGATTTTCTTCCCCAGTGAGGTAGGCTTCTTAGCAATAGTGCGTTTCAGTGGGGCCTTTGCCGGTGTCTTCTTGGGAGCAGGCTTACGAGTTGCTGGCTTCTTGGGTGGAGGTGGAGCCTGTGAACGGTTCGGATGAGATCATTGTTTGAAAAACCGGACTAGGGGGGATTACAACTTACCGGTTCGGGCTCCTCGTCCTCGTCCTCTTCTTCTTCGTCGACATCATCGTCTGGTTCTTCAGAGTCGGAACCCGCCTCTCCTACGTTGGATTCGACGTCCATCTCATCCGCTTGCTCTTCTTCACCCTCGAGCAGCAGGTCCTCTTCATTCTTCTGGTTCTTCTTATCAGCCATGGTTCCTGCAAGGTTTCAGTAACATTAGCACGTGTACACATTCGCTAATATGATAGAAGATTAGTTTCTTTACCTGATGATGATCCCTAGAGCTTCTTCGAAGCAAGGTACTTGAGTTATGGGAATGACGATTTGGTTTACGGGGGTTTGAGTGTCGCGAATTGTGACAAACTTGTCTTTGGCTCTTCTACCTGCACGGTCACTCGTAAAGCCTGTAAAGTTGCTGTCGATTCGAATATGAACCGGAGACGTTTCACCACCTGGTTGGGAGCGAAACTGTAGTGTTACAGGTTGACAAACGCTCTTTTTATTGCTCGAGAGGTGCTGCGCTGTGCCGTTGCAGCAAATAATGGTAGTCTCTGCTTTTGGACAAAACAAGAAACGGAAAACTCGAAATATGAACTCCATTGTCAATTTAACAAACAATCAGGATGTCTAGATTCTATGCTAATCAAGTTGTTTCTAAAGAGGTAGCTAGACTGGCAGATGTTTCCAACAGGTGTTTTTATTCATGTTAAAACCAACGTTTACTCAAAACGCTCCTTTCCACGTTTTACGATAAGTACATTTTTCAATTCCATACTGTCCCACATGATAATGAATGATCTCATTTACCGGCAGATGGTCCAAAAACTTGTTGTAGGGGGTGCGACGCCAAGCAGGTACACGTCTGATATTCAGCCTCTCGAGGTATTTCTTTTTGCGCTCAGTCTCTCTGATGTCGGTTGCTGGAAACTCGCGTATTACAGATCGCACACAAAGGGCCATCACGCTTTTGTCCTTGTTCAGGTACATTGCGGTGCCGCATAACTGTGGGAAGTCAAACGCTGCTAGGACATTTGCAGCGCTTTGTTCTATTGGAATAGGGTTGTCATAGACGCTGAAGATCAGTTGCACGTTGTGTCCAACATCGAACATCATGTTGGTGTCGTAAACCTGGCGGATCCCACCCAAGGCGTCATAACTCTCGGTGTTTACGGTTGCTTTATGTTTCACACGTAAAGCTCTTCTGGTAAACAGCTTGACCACATCTTCGATATGCTCTGTTGCTTGCACGTGTACGAAGACATCAATGTCTTGATACTCCGACGTGTTGCCCACCAGATATTCCATAGACCCCCCGGCTACGCACGCGTTGTATTCTCCCAAGGTAGTGAGTACGGAGACAAGAAACTTGAGCAGTTGCAACCGTTTCGTTGGGACGAAGAAAGATTTCTCCCAGACTTGTAAAGCGTTGTTCCAGTCCCTAAAGTTCAGGCTTCCGCCCATGACGTCCAACACACCTGCCGGGCAAGCGGGTACTCGAATTTTCGGTGGTTGTAGGCGAGGTGTTGCAGGCGCCGGTTCCTCTTGAGGTTCCTCTTCAGGTTCCTCCGCTTCGTCATCCCAGTGTTGTCGCCATCGCTTCTTTGGTGGATCAGTTGGGCCCTCGGCGCGTCCAGTAGAGTTACTCACTTGTCGAAGAACGGATTTGGGTACCACATGTGGACTCTCCAAAAGCTTCGAGCGCTTGGCGTTGCTTCGCAAGTGGTATCGGTGCGGTGGCATTCTCGATGCAGGGGTAGCGTGTTGCATCCGAATCGTCTGGTCTCGGGAACGAAGAACCAAATACATGGTTAAATTAACTTGAAACTTGGAAACAAATTTGAGCAGAGTGTTGTGTTGAATAGCGTCATCTGTTAGAGCATGGCGGCTTTTATTCGAGTCCGGATGGCAATTTTAAAACTTCATTTGCATAGACAGCACCTGCCACGTTCATACCGTCTGGTGCTTTCAACAGGTATACAATAGGATGTGTTTTCCGCACTTCCCGAATCGTATATACTGTGCTGTCCCAGACCTTGTCATAACCTTTGCTGAAGGCTGTGTTCTTTGTCCGCACCAATAACACTTTATCATTCACATTTAAAGCTGATGAGCGTTTCCCCTTGGGAAATGGTGTGTGCCCGTATAGTTTCCTATACACAGCTCCTGCGGTTGCGTCATTGACTTCAGAGGGGCGCATCGCTATGGAACGGTGTATAGTCTCATTGTAGCCATTGACGATATGTTGTAGTTTATCTATGAATCGTCTGGTCTTATTCGCCGTCATGTAACGGTATACGCGTCCCATTATTGTACGATTCAGTCGTTCCACCTAAAGATGAAAACAACATGTTTTATTTTGGACACAAGGTTGTATTAATTTGCATGTTTTACCATCGATGCCTTTAGAGTGCTCCAGGTTGAAAAATGGTTGATACCATGCTTGCGCATAAGATCGCGGAACTCGCGACCGTAAAACTCATTACCCTGTATTAAACAATTTATGTCAGTAACATATAAAATTCTAACAATGGGATGTGCATTGACAACTTACATAATCCGTTTGCAATAGTTTCGGGATGAATCCATAACGGTCCAATATTCGCTGGAATCCTTCTGCTGTTGTTTTGGCTTTTTTGTTTGGTAGCGCTTCAACTTGTGCTTTCTTGCTAAACGCGTCCACACACACCAACAAATAGCGTTTCTTATTATTTGCGCCTGCCAGTTTTTGAATGTCAACTAAATCAGCAACAAGTTGGTATTCATGACGGGGTACCCAGACCTGTCGCCTTGGAAACCGTTTTCGCGCTGGGCGGTGCAAGATATGGGCCCAGGAAGATTCGATTGAATTGTCACTAGTTTTTGTCTTCTGCGACTTAAGAAAAGACTTCACCGAACTGAATGAACCCGGTTGAGCCGGGTCTAACCAGGTCTGTCGTTGTGTCATTGTGACGAACTCAAGTAAAAACACACGTCTGTATTCCAGTAGTCATGCTGGCGTTTTGAAAACGTTCTCCTAGCTACCACTCGGTATAATACCGTGTTTGTACGTGAGGTTCCTCAGCGAGTCGTGGAGACAACTACAGTTACTGTATTTGTCTTCACGCCTCGCTCCTTGCTTTTTTGGTCGACAGTTCGCATCTAGGTGCGGTGAGAAAATGTAGTCCGAATTTGTTGTGCACTTGTTGAGCAATGCGAGTACGGATATTTATCCGGAAAACACGGTTAGCTCCTTCCGTAACAAATTAGCCAAGAGAATCGATTTCGGTGATGAGCCCTTTGAAGTAGGTCTCGTGAGTTGTTCCTATGTTTATGGACATAGTGTAATTCAAAAGGATGAAGAGCTAGTCCGGCAAACGCAAAGATACACAGGTCGCTCAGGGGGGAAAGCCAAGGGTGCGGGAGACGAAGAACAAGATATAGGAGTATTTGTGACAAAAGTGAAAGAAATTGTCAAGAGCGGTGACCAGCGTATAGTGAACCCTTACAACCGTATTGTGAGAGACGTAGAAGGGGGAAGATTAGTGAATTCCCTTGCGGGTGAATCAAAAGAAGGCAGAGACATCCTCGAAAAACTAGCCTCTGGTGGGAATCTGGGCACGCGAATGACCATTGACAAACCTGATGGACGAAAAGAACATCTGATTGTTTATAAGGCAACGGGTCCCATCAGCTCGGAAGAAGGGCTTCTGGCAGCATTGGAGCAGTCCGTCACGTTTACTTCAATTGAAATCACGAATGGATTCTTTCAAGCAAACGTTGAATGGTCGAAGAATAAATGTTTGAAGTTGGAATTTTCGCAACGAGTGGCGGATATACTGGGACTAAGCCAAACCGTGTTTGAAGCCGTGCGTAGTGACGCTGGTGATATCATCGAGAAGGTCTGTGAAATACGTGGTTCTTCGCCTGTGTTCTTGAATGCTGGGTTGACGCGCCTCATCATCTATTCCGATATTGCCAAGTTTGTGCCTCTTGGAGGAACACTCTCACCTGTAATTCGTATTGTTCCTCTTGACGGTCAATATCGCCATGTGAGCAGCTACAATTTCGGTGCAGACACAATTTATGTCCCCGTTAGTCAGAACAGTTTCGAAACGATAGGCGTGAACATAAGAAGTGATAGCGGCGATCCCGTTCATTTTAGCTTTTCTCCCTTGTCGTTAACATTACGTTTCAGGCGTATCCTCCACATATAAGATGTATACTCGACGGTTAGTAGTGGGTAATCCGTATTACCAGGGTGATACCGTGCAGCTTGGAGGGTATTTACCATTTGAACATTCAACACATCTCGGTGTACGTCGTCAACGTGGTGCCGGTGCCTTTACGGATTTCTTGGGTATGCTAGCAAGGAAATTGGTGCCTCTCGGGAAACGATACGTTGTGCCACATGTGAAAACAGCTGCAAAAGGAGTGCTGCGTGACGCAATCAAGGGAGATAACATTGGGTCCTCATTCAAGAAGCACGGCAAAGAAGCGCTCAAGTCAATGGGTGGAGAGATTCTAAATCAGTCTGGTGGGAGACGTAAACGGGGAAACAAGAAGCTTCGCGCGCCGCTCCGCAACAGCCCTTTAAAATCAGAAAAGACTAAGAAGCCGAAAGTGCACCGTGGGGAAAAACATCTAGGTTACAAAACTAGTGTGTTTGACCAATAATAATGGGTCCCAAAGGAACGAAGCGAAAGTCTACAGGACAGGCTTTACCAAATCCATCCGTGCCCTTCACATTCGTAAATTCTTCTTTAAATGTACATGGACAGCAGGCGTTTGACGTCAGCCAGACCAGCAGTTGTATCACCGAGTACTTTCCTGTTGCCTCTGTCGACGATGAAAACGTGCCAATTGAGTTCCACATCAAGGGCTCGGATTCGAATCAATTCATTGCGTTGGACCGAATTGAACTTTATTTGGTTTGTTCTGTTGTGGATGAGAAAAAAAGCAAGTGTTGTTGATACAATTACATACAAAAATGCTTCTAACGCTGATGCAACCGCAAATGTCCGTGTTGTGCCTGTTAACAACACCGGTGAATCGTTATTCAATAAGGTAAGGTGTTGTAACACACGTGTAAGCCCATGTTTTTCAAATAGTCACTCGTTATATCTGTGTTTTAGGTTGAAGTTACTCTGAATGATACAGTCATTTCGGATGCAAACACTACGCATGCTTATAGGGCATATTTGGACACGGTATTAGGGTATTCCAGTGACTATCTCAAAGTCATGGGCCCATCACAGGGGTACTATAAGGAAACCTCGGCGGAATACGATGCTGCTGTGGAGGACGGGCACAAGAAACGCCAAGGTCTGGCAAAAAACGCGCTGAATGTATATATCTTCCGCCCTAGCATTGACTTCTTACGACAGCAACGCTGGCTCCTTCCGAATAACGACCTGCGAATCACTTTCCACCGTTCGTCTCGGGAATTTGTTTTGAAACAGGACAAGACGTCTTACGCACATGTCAAGTATAGATATTTGATTCGCAACGCCAAGTTGATTGTGCCAAAGATACAGGTCATGGACAGCGTTCTAGTCAAAATCCTGACAAAATGGTCCAGCAGTCCGTGTCTTTACCCCATGTTGAAAACGGACGTCAAAGTCTTCACAATCGCATCCGGGACAACATCTGTTACTAATGAAAATATCCTATCCGGCGTGCTGCCCTACAAACTCGTCATCGGCTTCGTGACCCAGAAATCGTTTTCCGGTGATCGTGATTCAAACCCCTATGCCTTCAGCCACAATAACGTTGGTAGCGTCAATCTTCTGATAAATGGACAGCCTGTTGTTCCCGGGGCCATCGAGGTGGATTATGATGAAAATCTATATCTATCAGCCTTCCGCCAGTTGTATAATGGACTTAACGTTGACGAGTCGGAATCAATGCTCGACATTCAGTATGAAGACTTCAAACGGAACTTCTGTTTCTACGTGTGGAATCTTTCCAACTCGAAAATGAATTCGCCTCCAAGCTATGGTGTTGGTCGAGTGGAAGTGAAGTTTAAGACAGCACCAACAGTTGCTCTGACTTGTGTCGCATATGGCGTCTATCCTTCGTGCTTAGAATTATCTTCTGATAAGACGGTGCGTTTCAAAGATTATAATCTGGTATGAATACCAACCAGCTATTATGCAAGCTAGACTGCTTGCATAATAGCTGGTGCATAAAAGGTCGTAACGTAAGATTTGATGTCCTGGCGTGTGATGCACTGCAAGAGGTAACGTTGGACCGTGCAAAAGACGTTTGTTTAATCGTCAACAACAAGCCCCGTGAGCATCCAGGTAAAAATGATTTGAACATAAAATAACGTGAAAGTGGATGTTGCTCTGCTAACTGTCTACATTTTGATTTCTAGGTCAGCACTGGGTTGCAATATATTTACCAAAGAAAAGCACCAGGGTCTTTTGTTTCTGTAGTTTTGGTGTGGATTTACGTGACTACGATAAGAACTTTGGAAGCTTTCTACAGCGGGCTCAGCGCCACGTTCACATGGGGAAGATGCAGTTGCAGCAGGCCTCTTCGTTAACATGTGGTCAACATTGTCTGTACTTTTTAAAATGTATGTTACAGGGCATATCGTTTAGTCAATACTTCCGCCAGTTTAACGGGAATTCGTTGTGGAAAAATGATGCTTTTGTCACTAAGCAAGTACAATGTATGCCTAGCAGTACGAATGTAAAGTTAGGAAGGTGTAATCAGACATGTCGTTTGTTAAATAAAGTCAGTTAAGACATCACTTCATTCTTTGCCATTTCATTTTTAAACCAGAACCGGATTGCTTCGAACGAAGTCCATAAGAATTAGCTGGTATAGAATGATCAATAATTTCTTGTTTGTATCGTAAGGAATAAGGCGCTGAATAGTAGTTTGTCGCCTTTAGATAGTTGAGAACGGGTACATGTCCAATTGGTTTCGTCTCTTCTTTCTCACTTGCAGCATAACGAACCAGTGAATCGAACACTGTGCCTCGTAGCGCTGCATTCTTGATGACAATCTGGCCATTGGGACCCTCCTTGATTCCAAGTTTGCGGAAGTAGATCAGCAAGGGAGCGCAGAGTATCGTTGGAAGTAGTGGAACCTGCGGATGAAGGTGGTACTTTCGAAATGAGTTCCGCCAGGTCATCCGCAGTTGGATGTTCTTTCAGCTGTTCCAACATTTTGTCCAGGGTTCCTTTGATGTTTTGTTGTGTTCTATCCTGGTTGCGGGCAAGCTCAGTCAACGTTAACGAAAGTTTCGGTCGTAGTTTCTTCAAGTCGTCTCGAAGAATTGGAAGACTGCTCTCGATCGTTGCATCTTTCACAAGTATTGGTTTGTTTTCGGCTTCGGTTCGGTAATGGTTGGAGTCCCGTTGTATCGACTGTAATAACTTTACTTTCACATCGTCAGGGATACCGGGATCCACTTGCACCTTCTGCTGGAAATCCTTCAATTTTGCAGTTGGTTCAGTGAGGTCAGCCGACTTCAACGAAGTCAAAAGCGCGAAATCCGCTTCACTGACTGTCGGAGACGTTTAGACATTGCTTTTCAACAATTGTAACAAGGAGGGTAAAATTGAACTCAAAACCAGTGGTAATATTGGTAGGGCACCTCCTGACTGGAGTAACTGTTTGGTACGTGCTCTCGATAGTTTCCGTTTGTGTCCTGCTAAGGTCAGCAATGTCTTTTTATGCCGTTTCAATTTTCTTAGAGTTGAAGGAGAAGTCTTAATATTTCCGGAGACCAAGTTAGCAATACATTCACGAATTGCTCGTAGCTCCTCTGGGCTCGCTAACTTAATTATTGCCTTGCGTACACAGGGTTTGCACACTTGCAAATAGCGCAAAAAATGTACATGGCGCTTCAGGTGAGCCATGATGGCAACTAATGTGAAACGTAATTACCCGCGCGCAATACTAAAGTCTTGGCTAGGATGTAAAGTGCAAAATGAAACGTTTGTGTTAGACATGGTGCGTTCGTCGTTCTCATCTCCTGCATTTTTATGTTCCTTTATTTTATCACAGCAGGGCAGATGCATTTGTTATCAAGGGAAATTTTATATCAGGGCTTCAACTGAGTTAGCGATTGGGACCGTGACGCAACAGCTGTTGATTAGCATTACAGAGGTAACGTGCGTATGTGAAAATAAAATATTCGTATCAACAAAACATGTGTCGAGTGAGGGAGTCAATTGCTTTGAGTTTAACCTGTAGTGTAAAAACCGTGCAAAACAAAAGATTCGCAAGTCGTCGGTTTTTTGGAAACACGCGAATATGAAATGTCTAGATAAAAATTAAGGCTAGCATGATAACAGGCGAGATAATTCAATTAGTATGTCACGGTGATAGGTTTCTAACTACTGACTTGGTTCCAATGCCGGAAAGACACATAATTGCACACGAAAACATATCGCCTTATCAAACGGAGCAGCTGAAGTTATTAAATGACCCCATTTTAACCTCAATTCAGGAACGGTTACTCCTA
>JAQGBJ010003491.1:0-12616 GCA_034698345.1 Sphaeridia pumilis | reverse complement strand
TTACCCGAGATTCTCGGGGCGCTCTCGGGGCACTATAAATAGTGATTCTCGGATATCGGGGCACTTTTCCTTTCCATGCGCGTAATTCAAATGTTTGTTTACTTTCCGTCACGCGTCAAGCGCGCGTAGCGCGTCTGTCATCGTCAGCATTCACTGTATATACTTCTTAACACTGGTTAAACGGTGCTCCTGCTTCTAGAGTTATTTTCAATCAACACTTAGAGTAGAGAAAAACCTTTCAAAATTTTACAGAAATTGATCTCAAGGAGGTAAAGTTTGTAGGAAATTTTTGAAACCCACCTGTTGCATCCATAAGTTCAAGATCCACGACTAATGACTAAAGTCTTGCGTCAAGCTGGGAAAAGGATTCGTAAAGAGAGAAAAAGCCTCATACGCGTGTTAACAGAGGCAAGTTATTGATTGGAAAGTATTCAAGTGTTTGTTTGAAGCTATAATTGCCGAAGTCTTTACCGCAATTTGTTCATCTAATCTAATGTCGATATGTCGAATGCTTAATTGTTAATCCAGGTTCCTGAATGTGGAGAAACCATTCTGCAACATGCGAAAATGAGCAATATGGACAGATTTAGCTGTTGGAGTGCTGGATTCGACGAAAGTTTGAATCATGAGCCATCAAATGCCAGCCAGAGTAGTGAGTAACTGATAACGCAAATTAAGCTGTGTTCGCGTAAATAGAGGCTAAAATGTCATCTATTTTCAGAAAAAGAAGCACAATTCAAGGAGCTCCAGTGGCGACAAAAGATAGCTGAAAACAACTTACGAGTGTCGTCGGCATCAGCAATTCAAAACGGTTCTTCAGAAATTGCTGATTCATCTAGTAGTACAAGAAACGACTCAACTTCAAAGGATCCAACCAAGTACAACTGCGAAGATGACTTTCTGAAGCAAATTCCAGCATCTGCGGGATCGGGATCTATTTCGTCTAGTGAAAATCTGCTGCGGCTCATGGTGCGAGAAGTTGAAGCTTTAGCGAGGAATCTGCTGGAAAACCAGACTTGTTTTGAAGACCAAGAATTGTTGGATCAATTAGAGCTTGCTAGAAGAGCGGTTGTGAAGTACGCTGTTGAGAATCATGGAAAGCATTTAACCAAGAGCGTACTTAAAGGCTTTCAGTTCTTCACGAACATCAAAATCAATAGGATCGGCATCGAAAACCAAGAGCGAAAAACAAAGAAAATGGCAATGCAGCTGATGATGAAGACAAAAGTAGCGGCGTTGCTGGAAACTGTTCAGATTGACTCACTGCCCCCAAAGTTCAGACTCAGTAACAAGCTGGAAGCAACTGTTCTGGAGAAGACGACGTTGGAGCTTCTTGGCCAGGAGTGGGTTGAAAGCTTTCAGAATCTGAAGGATGTAGCTAGTGATCGGCTTCACTGGTCACTTCGCCAACTGCAAGGCCTCCACCAAACTTTGAAGAAGGTGTTTGACAATCGCAACCTGCCAGTGTTGGGTACGGCAAAGCTGAAAGACATGTACCACAAGACCTTACAACCGGTACTGACTGACTTGACTTCAAAGGACCAGCTGGCAGCGTTTGCTCCACTAGTCCAGGAGTTTGCCGATAGTTGGTACCAACCTGTTTTGGAGAAGATAACTGCTGAAGAAGAAATTGTGCCGAAGGCAAGAAAGTACGCCAGTGAAAGATACCTGAATATGATGTTGGACAAGTTTCCTGCTGGAATTGTAATGAAACCTGAAGAAGTCACAAAAGCGCACTCCGAGGTTCGAGAAAGAATTGAATTGGCCTTTTTCACTGTACCAGACTTCCAATACAGTTTGTTATGGACTTTGGATATGACTGATGAAGATTTGATTGAGCAGTTCAAGAAAGAGCGATTGAGCCGTCTATTCGCCGATGTAGTAGTTGCTGAGAACGAGGCGAGAGATGCCATTACTGCTGAAGTTTTGAAAGCTCAAACACCAGTCCCAGTGCCTGCATCCGATGATACGGTTTTATCAGCATCCTTAGAGCCAGGAGCGGACATTCCCGTCGAAGAAGTAGCCACTCCGGATTCAACAAGATCTATTGAATCACCATTTTCTTCAAGAAGTTCAGCCAGCCGACACCCGAGTTCACATTCAAACTCATCATTCACCAAGAATCTCACCGATACTCGACCTCCGGCCAACGTCAAAGTCGCCATGTACTTCAGCACCGACTTCCTGCGGATCCTGTACGAAGCTGACGGATTCAAGCACCAATTCTTGCACCCTTTGACCTTGTCAATGACGCCTGGCCCGGACAATAGCTTGATTTTAGCAGATGAAAACGTACATACGAATATCGTCCCCTTGCAACTATCAGCTTACATCAGAGACCGAAACGTAGTGAGACCAATGGGCTTCCATGGAGTTTACTCTGAAGTAATCATGGCGGTCTTCATCAGAAAATGCATGAACAAGATTCGTTTCAAGACCCAAGCAAACTTGTACGACGCCGTTGCCGTTGTAGCGTTACCAGCCTCAATAATGTCTTCCTGTCGATTCAGGGTTAAAACAGCCCTCAAGTTAGCAGGATTCCGTGACGTCAAGATCGTGCAACCAACAACTGCTCTCGCAATCAGCTACAATCAAACTTCAGCGTCCGTGTTCACCGAGAATGCTTACGAAATCTTGGCCGTATTTCTTGACGAGAACGTTATTGAAGTCGCTCAAGTCCTTGTTGAAGGACACCAGTATACGACATTGGACCTGAAAACTTTCGGCGTTGAGGACTGCCTGGAGCCTCAACGTATCATAGAAGCCATCCAAGACTACACTCAACCTTTACATGTCATCTTCACCATGTCGCACATCACCAATCCCGATCCTGCTCCATATTTGAAAGCTCTTCGACACCACCTCCCCAATAAAGCCACTATAATGTGCAAGCCTTTGTTCGTCGCCCTTTTGCCAGGCCTGCTAAGCATATCCGGTGGAACACCCAACTACAAAGAACGCTTCCCATTTGGAATCGTAGTTGCAAACACGGAAATCCGACTAGCTCTCCAAAACACCCTCATACCTGCTCAGCGATCCGAGACGGTATTCAGGCTAGACGAAGTTCGACAAGATATCATCAGGGTACACCGTAGATACGAAATCAGCTTGCACGAAGAAGAAGAAGTGTCGCTCCATGACGCTCAGAACCTGTTTCAAGAGTTCCCAGATGGTCAAGTCACAGTCCAAGTTACCAACGAAGGTCTCGTCAGCATCGAGTTCCAAACTAACGCTCCGGGCAAACCCAAACATGTCAAGAAGCTCAACAAACATTTACCAGTTTTTGGAAAAAACCTCAAGGATGCCGAAGATCAAATTGATGCTATGATGGGAATTAGCAGATTTGGTGTTCGTCCCAGAGGCAATTATACCAGGAAACGGAATCTCACAAGACCGAATCACGCTTTTAAGAAACGCAAGACTAATCAAAAGTCATTTCAAAATCGCTAGACTAGAAAATATTTTTTGTTCGTGTATCGCTATAGATCTAGTTAGGGTTTTAGTGCACGCACTGGATATTTGAAAACTGGAAGGTTTTGTAGGTTACATACTTTTAAAAAATTGTGTTATTTGTTGTTATTTACCGCTGAGACAATTACAAAACTGTGAATCAGATATTTGAACTGTTTTGAACATAAAAGTAACTTGCGAAATAAGCAACCCTGGAACGTGTATCAGAAAAATTGGCATACGAAAAGCCTAGAATCTTCTACGACGACAGCAATAGAATGAATAGACAATTAGGCGTTAGAATTAGAATCTTGTCGGAATATCTGCATCATCAACAGTCAGACAGGATTTTCGCAAGTCTGTGGCATGTAGAGTATGTACGCAATGCATTTGAACGGCAGAAGTTTTCACGGAATTTGCTGACTGACAAGCTATAAGATCGCACGTGCTACGAATCGCCATAAAAATTGGCGAAATTTACCGGCAATTAAGTAGCTAGAATTTTACGTTTTGGAATACAAAAATATTGACATTTAAGCCGTGTTATCTACGCACAGTTTTGCAGAAGGAAAAGTTGCTGAAGTGTTGCTAATTGTGAGCAGAAAATTATATTGTTTGTTGTTTGTGAACGGCATATCAAAACACTTGATTGTAAAACCGTGTTCAATGCAACTTTAATTGTCTGACTTTTGGCAAGTAATCAGGCAAAGACTTGTGTTTCAAAAGTTTAGTTGCTTCTGCTGGATAAAATAGATAGTAGAGTAGAAGTACCGGTTGCAGAAATCAAAAAGTGCAAAGTTTGAAACTAGTTGTCAATCCATCAAAAAAGGTATTGTCAGTTTTTCGGTTGTCTCATATTTGTGTCAGTCAGCTGATATTCGACAAAAGTATCTAAACTAGAGTATAAAACGGTTGGCAAATACGAATTTTAGTTTGAAATGGCAAGATTAATGTTGTTGCAGAAGTCCAATCGTTCGGTTTGTGAATTTGATAGAGCAGTGAATCTCGTGTTGAAACCTGAATTCTTTCTGTGTTACAGGCTGGCGACAATCAACAATCAGGACATAACGTTACTTCAAAGACTATCACTGAATACTGAATAGTAGAGGCCATACATCATTCCAATAGCCTGAGGTCAGAAAGTGAGTCGAAAATCATGGATCCTGAAGCAAGATTCAACGTTTGGAAACAAGGATTTGATGAGTGGATCGGTCAAGATGGGGAAGCTGGAGATACTAGAGAAAGATCCAGCAGCAAGACGACATTTTTGAAGGCGGACAAGAGTAAGTACCCTAACTTTTACCACGACGATAATGATGATGTGATATACTAATGAGGTTTGGTTTCCTGGGATTTAAAGGTGCGACAAACGTTCCAGAAGCCGCTACCGTCACTAAAACCAGATCTCATGATGAGGATAAAGAAGATCAAGATCTGTCTACTAACACCATTGAATGTGATGAAACGTCACCTAAATTGAAAACCAGCCAAGTTATGCCTGTTCAAGAGCCAAGTCCAAGTATATCCTCAAAGGAACCTCAGCAACGTCGGAGTAGTAGAAAAGAGGATGATGACGTGACCTCAGTGCTCTGGAACGCCATGATGATGGTTGAAAAGTCTCGAAAAAGACTGAAAGAAGACCAATTGTACTATGAAAAAGGCAAATTGGGCCCATTGTTCAAGGTGGTTACTGAAAAAGCTGAAGCAATGTTGAGGAAGGCTGCCGACACTCAAGAGTATTATCCAAAGGCTAAGGAAACGTTGGACAGGTGGAACACGTTTAGCTACGACGCTGCCTTGTTCAACAACAGAATAAGTCGAAATATTGCTGAAGTGATCAGAGGCTTGTGCGATGCTAGATTCGGGTGTCTTGGCGATAAGTTTGAATACAGTTGGACCGAGTCCTGCCACAGTCCTGAAGACATCCAAGAGAAGTTCATGACTGATTGTCCGTTTGAGCTGAAACTGATTAAAGGATATGGGAAGCCGTGGAGCGAATACTACAGACAGCAGAAACTGGCAAAGGCGAAGGAGGTTTTTGAATTTATGAATTCTGTGAGTCAGTACGAGTCCAAAATGAACCAGTTCTTGGACAAGAAGTTTTGTGTTAATACTGAAGAGCTTGATGTGGAGGCAGCTAAAATTATGGAGTCAGTGAAAGTGTCTTCTGAAGCTTTGAAGAAAAAGTTGGAAGCCATCATCAGCGACCTCAATAGATGGTTTTCCAAAAGAGTGTCTGAAAATATTATTTCAGAAAACGATAATGTTCAGAAAGCAGTTGAATACGCCTGCACCAAGTACATGGGGCTAATGGAAGCCAAGACCAGCGACTGTGTGGACCCTGAGGAACTTCAGAGGCTCCATGAGCAAGTTTACGCCAGAATCGCCAAGGCCTTCAATTCAGTAGTCGGATTTGATTACACTGACATTTGGCGCTGGCCTGAAGAGCAGCCCGAACAAGTCAGCAACTTCTACGACCAACTTCAAAAGTCTAATGACGCCAAGCTGCAGGCCAGAAACATTGAGCAACTTACGGCGTTATTGGATAAAATTGATCCTCAAGTAAAAGTGAAAATCTTAAAGAAACACTGCCCAGAGTTAGTCCTTTCTGCCTCCAACGACAATCAAATGACGCCAGCCTCTGGGGACTTAATCAGAATCAACATGAAGAAAGAAATCAAAATAGAAGCAGCAGATTCGCAACTATTATCTATTCCTCACACCCCTCCATCAACATTGGCTCCATATGAACTATATGAAGCCCAAGTAGAAGACGGCGAGGTCGAAATCTTGGAGGAAACGCCGACGCCGAATGTGTCCAAGTACGGCATTTCACTTCATTTCTCAACATTCGAAACCCTGGCCAGCTTCAACTACCAAGATTCCAAAGGGACACCTGCATACAGGAAGATGGGTCCTTATCCAGGCTTCATGACCCTCAAAAAGTTCCGAGGCAATGATGTACTGGTCTGGCGGACCAATAGAGGACTGAGCATTTTCCCGTCAACCTTAATATCCAACCACAGTCTCGTAACAACAAGCATGCGAAAGTTCTGGTCTGCCAAAAACAGACCCGACAACGACAACTTCTTTGCTGAAGAACTCCTGGCCTTGTTCTTGAAGAAAATTATGGAAGACATTCGTACAGAATTCAAAGTTGACCCTTTGGACGCTTGCGTAGCCGTCACCATTCCCGCCATGGCACATCCAGCCTGCCGACAACGCCTCAAGACAGCACTTCAGCTGGTCGGTTGGAAGAACTCTGTTATCGTTCATATGAGTACTGGAATCGCCTTGTCCTCACGGAAATACGGTCCTCAAAATGCCGGCTACCAGGCCGTCACAGTGTTTATTCGATCAGGACTTTCAGAAGTCGGTGTATTCCACATTATTGGCGATCACGCCAAAATGATTGCAGTCCGAAGTTCAACCGCCGTCCCAAAAGTAGCTGCCAAGTCCATCCCTCAGATAGTCGCAGAGACAGCCAAATTGATCAGACGAATGCTTCAAGGAGCCAACATTCCAGTTTCTGAAATCCATGCCGCCTTCATCGTGTCCAGTTCAAGCGATGTAAACGCACAAAAGATTTTCGATCTTCTAAAAGCCAAATTCGGATCCAGCATGAAATGTTTCCGAAAGTCATCTATTGCCGGAATCATGCCTGGCCTCAGCGACCTGTCCATTGCAAAGTTGCCGAGAGAAATGTTCGACGAAGTCTTCCCATGGAACATCCTCGTTGATTACGGCATTGACAGGAAACGTCACTTGGTCCATGTTTTCGACAAGGCTGTCTGCCGAAGCACTCAAATACCCGCTTCCAGCATCTCCGACGCTTTCAAAGTATTCCTTGTGGATTTTGAGCAAAAGAACAATACGCCTTGCATCTCCCTAGAGAACGCTCGTGATATCAGCGGTCTGCCCGAAACTTCAGTCACGGTTCAAGTGAGCAGTGAAGGTCTGATAACGCTGAAGCCTGAAACGGAATCCTCTCCCATAGCCAGCAACTACAACATGCTAACAGATGCATCAAGGCTCCGAAGGGCTCAAAAGCGCCTAGGAAGTATCGAAATCACCAAGACAAAATTTCAGCTACTTGTTACTTCAAAACCATTCCGTCGAAGGTTTCCACCCAGACCGCCAGACGAGGAAGAAGGCAAGCCTGAGCCAAAGCGGGGAAAGCTTGAAAACTCGGAACGGCTGAATCTACTCGAGTGTCCAAGTCCCATGCGGGACTATGATGAAGAGATTGATAATATTTTTTGATGTTTTTCTTAATAGTGTCACGTGCTAGTATTTTTTTCAACATTGTATACATAGTTTTAGTTTTGCATAGGAGCCAATTGAACATGAATGAAACATGTTCACAATTTCGTTAGCCAACAAATTAGTTTGTAGTAGAAATAGTTTTTTTGAGGACGTTGATTGAGTATGGATTGATGCAGCTTGTAGGAAAATAAAAATTATATATATTGCAGGACCATAAGTCAACTTCATCAACTCGTCGATGAACTTGAGCTGCTGCTGCTAAGGAAACGTCTTAAATCTCAATTACGATGAAAAACTAGTCGGAACCGAATCAAAGCACTTGTTCATCTGCTGTCTCTAGAGTGTCGTAAGTCGAGCTTTGCCACCTTAAATTGTAAAGTGTCACTCAGACCCCAAGCAGCTTATGAGGGAGCGTCCATTTAACTTGATACCAAAGCCTTATCTACTGATCCCACACAGTAGCCGCCTTCAAGAAAAGTGTCAAAGTTTACAGCAATTAGCTTAATAGTCTAATGAAAAACCAACGCTTTCTTTAACTACTACTGTCATCTTAAATACCGGAAGGGTCTTTTCCCAAGAAAGTTGATCAAGCAAGTTGTTGATCTTCTGGCACACAATGGCAGGCTTTGTCCCACACTTTGTCTTGAATTCATAGACTAAACGGTCAGCAACTGCAGGTCGATTAGCGATGCAATAAGCGTTTTGTGACGCAATGAGAAGCGTAACTGTCTGAAATAGCGTTCGGGAAGGAGCTGCAGCATCATTTGATGTTTCAAGATCTGACTGACTGAAAACTGACTTCATCTGCTGCTGATTGACGTATCGACAAGAAGCTTGTCGGCTGATTTGATTCGATAGTGCAGTGCAGCGAATGAAAGAAGTGAGTGCTTAATAGCTTTGCTTTCCTGAAATTGTAATTACTGACTGAATCATATTGTACATAATTTGCTCGTTGTCTTTGCAGATAATTTGCAAAACCCCTGCCGCGACAAAGTCACGTTAAAAAGATGCAACTCGCCCGGTTTCAGGACTTCAAACCACGGTTTGATCAAAGAATTCTGCAGCTCACCGGCCAGCCCTCAACACTAGTGATAGCTCGAAGCCGCGTTCTCCATTTACTTGGTAAGTGAAAGTCATTTTATAGTATGCTTGATTGACTGAGTGCGTTTCAAACGAAAGAAGCCAACTAACTGTTGATGCTTTTTGTACATTTTTGTAGACCCAAGAGCGCCAAGAGTCGGACATGGCAATGCTGGTTTTGCAGGGTCCAAAGGCCAAATTAGGAGCGACGCTGTGAATAAAAACGGTGAGAGTTTCTTCAAGTGTACGAGCGTCCAAAAGTAAATTCTATAAAAGTCTGTTGAATTCATATAGGAACGGAAGGACAAGAAGCGTCGCTCAACCGAATCAACGCTACTACTACTACTACACCCAAACCGTCGGTTTACTTGGAAACCGGAAACGGTTTACTTGGCTCTGATACCGTCCGACATCAGCATTACAGCCGTGAAATCGATGAAGACGACGATGCAGCAACTCTATGGACCTCCATGATGAAGTTGAGGAACTTCCGTGAGAAGGACTTGTTCAAAGACCATGGCCAACAGCTTTCGGAGATGGAGCTGAAAAAACTGTTTCAAAAGAAGAACGCTGAAGCCATGGTACTTTTGAAGTCGACTTCGAAAGATGTAAAGGACAAATGGAAGATGTGGTACAGCCAAGAACTGAACACGGCGAAATTCATCAACAAACAACGCAATCAAAAGACTAATTCAGTTGATACCATGTTCAAAAAGCGGTTCGGAAGCCTTGGAAGCAAGTTTGAACAGGGCTGGACAGAATCATGCAGAGACAGTGGCGACATACTGCGGGATTTCATGCCAGATGACTCCTTGGAATTAACCCTTATCAAAGGATACGGAAGCGAATGGGAAGCGCACTACCGGAAGTTGAAGGAAAGCAAGGCGGAGGAGCTGTACAAAAGCGTTGTGTATCTCAGAGAATACAAGTCCAAAATGACAAGTTTCATGGACAACAAGTTATGCATTGTTGGAGGCGACTTTGACGCTGCTGAAGCCGCGACGTTGGCGGCGCTGGAAGTGCCATCTGCAGATATGGTTGAACAACTGAATAGGTTCGTTCAAGAGATACGAATTCCTCTGAAGATCAAAGTAGAATCAAACCGTGTTGCCGAAACGGCCAGCTTTCAAAAAGCACTTGAATACGCTTTTGAGAAGTACAAGCAACTTTTGAAGAAGGAGATGATGGCGCTGTTGGAACGAGCTGAGTTGGCGGGAAACTCAAAATGCAACACCGCTATGGCTAGAATGGCGGCATTCCAAGACTGGGATGAAATGCAAAAGAAGGTCTACAACATAGTTTCCAGCGGGTTTGGATCAGCACCTGGTTTCGAGTATACGAGTTTGTGGAAATGGCCAGATGAGGAGCCAGAGACGCTCAAGCGGTACAACACTCAGGAACGTGACAAGTACATCATGTGCAGATTCAACGGTCAGCAGCGAGACCTGCAGCAATCAGCCAGTTCTGCTTCGGATGAGGGAAACCGAAGTGAAAGCAACCGCCGCCGCCCTCTAAACTCCGGAAGTGAAAGCACCAACGCGCTTCAGCGCAAGCGCTCCAGAGTGGACTTCAATTCGCAATTCCACCGATCTCCATCTCCAACCTCTGGACTGTCGTCAAGTTCACTTGGCCCATGCCCAGCGCCATTGCGCTCCACCAACTACTTCGTAGGCCTCCATTACGGCAGCGGCTCCACAATCGTTCAAATCTTCTCACCGACAGGAATACCCAAAGCGTTCCTTGAATTGGAAGATTTCTTGGGGTTGGACCAGAACGACAACCTAGAACCGATTGTCTGCTTCAACTCCACCAATCGTCGCCCACTTCTCAAGCTCATTCCATCCCAGCTTATTATGAACCACGACCAAATTAGCACAGCTGAATGGGAAACGTCCACAACACAGGTGTACTTCGAGCTAGAGAACGATGACGCCAATCAGCCGCTGCATTCTGAAGAAATCCTTGCGCTTCACCTGCAGCAGGTTGTAAACAGCATCAAGAAATTTGGTCTCGACCCGCTCAAAGCTGAAAAGGTGGTTGTTGCGGTCCCCGCCATATCAAATTCAGCGTGCCGACGACGTTTGAAGTCTGCGCTGGACCTTGTCGGCTTGACCAACTCGGTTCTGGTTCACACGAGCACTGCCGTTGCTCTATCATGCATCGGTTTTCGGGCAAACTTACCGTGTAAATACTTCATGATGACGGTTCATCTTCGAAGTGGTCTCGCTGAAGTTGCTGTGTATGAAGTGTCTAAAGGGGCATACACAATGCTTGGCGTGGAGTCAAGCAGGGAAGTTCGGTACCATGGGACCAGTAAGGAGGATTCGGCAGTCTTCGACACTGTCGCTTTGGCAGAGAAGGTTCTGGCGAGTCGTCACATTTCCAAGAACCAAGTTCAACTTTGCGCAATTGTGGTGGAAACACTTTTGAAAGTGAAAGCTCATTTTTTAATTCAGGGGTTGGAAAAGAAGCTGAAGAAAGCTGGAATTCATTGTTTGATTGCCAAAAGTCCTCCGAGAAAAGGAATTCTACCAGGCTTGGGTTCAGTAGCTGAAGCGCATCGCAGCGGAACGTCCTTGTATCAGGAGATTTTTCCGTGGAACATTGAAGTCCTCTTTAGCCCTGGATTCAGACGAGAGAAATGTCTGGTCAAGCCGGGAGACAGAGCTGAATTAGTCCAATTCAAAACTCCAGCTGTTGGCATGAGTCCACTTGAGGTCTTCGTTCAAAGTCTAGATCGCCAAGGCGTAATGCAAACCAACAGATGCCTACACCTGAAGGACCGAGAGCATCAGAAGGGGGAGGAGCTGGTTATCCAAGTTACAAACGAAGGACTCATTAATGGCGGCATTAGAACCGCTAGCGGCCAGGTTATAAACAACTGCTTCACTGGACCTTTCATGACCCGAAACCAAGTAGGAGTTGCGCGGGAACGCATCAAACATATTTTTTGCTACAGAGCAAGTTTTCTTGCCTGATTAGACCCTTCTGTTCTGACTGAGACGTCACCATAACAATGACAGCTTCCTGTTTCTGAACCCGAGCTTTCGTCGGTGGATCCAATATTTGAGGACATTGCAATTTATGCCCGTAGTAATGAAACAGTGAATTTGCCGCAGAAATTTTTAGCTGTATTAGAAGAAGAGATAATCTAAAGAATGAATATTAATTGAGTTTAGATGGCAACGTTCAATCAAGACCTTGGGAATAAATTCTGGTTGAGTTACAGCAATAAGCAAGCATTGACAACATGTTTCTCATGTTTACGTCATCAGTTAAGAATTCATATTAAAAAGCTTTCGGTTTAAGATAGGTCACATTTTTTTCAAAGTCGCAACATTCTAGAATGAGAAAATAATAGCGTTTCTAGGGAGAAGGGCGGCAGAAAAAGTATATGGATTCTGCAATACTCGTCCAATATTAAATAACTTTATATTATATTTTTGCAAACCAGGTCTGTTTTATTTTCCTGCGATTGTCTAGTTAGCATCCTTTCAAAGATGGATTTTGCAATAGGAGGATGGGCTAGCTTGTCGCCAACATTTATTGAATCCAGGTCAACATTTTTCCGCTTCTTGTCCGTTCCTCGTATTTGATGACCGCAGCAAAAAAAATTATATATTCATTTTGCACTAGCTCAGTCGGATGCTGAAGTTGCTTAAACGACTTTGATTTGATCAAATGCTAACCGAACGAAACAGCTCAGTCAGTCAGCAAGAATCTGCTCGCGTGCTATCTTGTTCATTATTAAGTGGCGGAGCCACTTTTAGTGAAGGGAGAGAGTGTCTGTCTGTCCGTCCGTCTGTCTGTCTGTCCGTCT
>JAQGBJ010003490.1:0-12617 GCA_034698345.1 Sphaeridia pumilis | reverse complement strand
TGATTTCTTGAACAAATGGGACAAGATACTTCGTCCTTTGATTGCTGATGATAGCATCGCGGATGAAATTTCGGATGCAGAAGTCGGATTTAAGCCATTGAAGCTAGAAGATCCGTCGGTGAATTTTTTGGTTTCGGCAAACTGCGTGCTGTTTGTTGTGTGCTTGCTTGTGTTTTGTATAGAATTTGTAGTTTCTAGTTTCTCAATAGTTTCGGTTACTGGAGCGTGAATGGACAGACAAACGGACGTCTTCAAAAGCGATCCAATGTCCAGATCAGATCTATTACTTCTACAAAAGGAACAAAACAGTAAATATTTGGGGTTGTTCTCGATCTCGATTCAAAGATTTTTATTTACAATTCCTGAGCTCACGCCACAACTTGACACATGACTGACCTGCAGTATTAAAACGTTGCTTCATAAATATCACCTGGTTTCCGCTTCTTCTCCGTATTCCGCAGATGCAACAATCCTTAATTCAATTACTCAATCAACAAAGGCAGGCAAGCTACAATGACATAAATGCAGCTGGCCTAACCTAACCTAACCTAACCTAACCTCTTTAAATTGGCTTATTCCAGCTACACTAGAAAGAAGCTCGTGTACTTTGTGTAATATCTGGCGAAAACACGGTTAAAGGAACAATAAACCTGACAATAGAACACATAATACTAAAAACCTTTTTTTATAAAATGCGGTGTCTGTAGCGGCAAACATTGCGGTTCTTATACTTCTTTTAAGCTGGCACGAGCTTCTTAAAAAACGCCGACTGTTTTCCAATACACATTCTATACACAACTCATTTAAAAAAGTAGCCGGTGATCCCCTCCGGTTTCCGGTCGATTGAACCGTTATAATACACAACAACACACAATGGCAAAATCTTTATACTTTTTCATCATCGTTTCTCAACACTACCGTAGCCTCTGCTATTATTCCAATCTTCTCCTGCTCCTTTGTCGGCATCCTTTCTGGTTTCAGTCAAAAGCCGGCTACTTTCTTGCTTTTCTTCCTCCAGCTTCCGAATCTTCTTCACAGAACTGACCCTACTCAACCCTCTTCTTGTCAACAACTTCGGCCCCAACAATGTAATCAGCGAAGCACCAACAGGAGCCGTCAGCAGGATAGCCAACACCGAAACAGTTAACACTTGAAGCCCCAGCGCTTCCAGCGCTGGGTCGCCTCCAGCAGCGATGACGCTTCGAGCGGCGTCAAGGCCAACTGGAGCCAAAGCCGCCTGAACAGTAGCCTTCGGTAGCCAAGCCATGGCGACAAACAGCTTTTCTTTGACGGTGAAATGCGAGAAGTTTAGCAAGTAGTATGTGATCGCAAAACGGCCCTAGAATTATAAAAACAAGGGTTTTACAAAAAAAATTAAAATTCCCGCCAAAATAAATTTGTTTCAACTTACTATTATACCAGTTACTAGAATCAAAGCCCCAAACCCAACAACTTGGCCATCCAAAGCAAGTAGATCTATCTCGGTTCCGATGAGTCCAAAAAGCAATGGTTGGAAGGCGTGCCAAAGAAGTCCGAACGCCCAGCTCAAGGAGTCCTAGAATCGAAAAAAATATGTACTTCGAAAAAATGTGGATGTATCAAATAATCTAGTGATTTTCGCCCCAGACTTACGTCTTCGATATCGTTCTTCAGCATATTCTTCTTCCGTAACAAGTACCCGGCAACGAAGGCCAAAATCAAACATCCAAGCGGTCCAGCTCCAGGATACCCAATGTATTTGAAGCCAAAAATCGATACGATTCCACCCCCCAAAGTGAAAAACACATGAAGAAATTTGTCTTCTCGGGACCTCTGGAATTGGTCAAAAATGGAATCGATTAATCGAAACAGCTAAAAGGCTAGCGATTGAAGCCACTTAACAAGCCTCAAGTACCTGTGTTTTCCTCAGCAAAATAATCCCAATCAAGTACCCCCAAATCAGCCCAAACGCCACTCCAAAAATCACTTCGATCGGCCCTTGCAATATCGAAGCAACGATGCCACTCGGTGCAAAAGCGAATCCAATCGCTATTCCGAATAACGAAATAGCAACAATATCCGCAATGCTAGCGACTGCAACGACGACTGTTGAAATCTGGGCGTTTTGGCCATAGCCTTTTCGCTTGAGGCTTAGGAGGCATGGAACTATGACTGCAGGGCTGACGGCGGGAATTATGAATCTGCAAAATTTTAAACTTAAACTTCTTCAAAAATTACATTTGTTTACATATATATACTCTCGTTTTCATACCCCAGAACAAAGGCCCAAGTCCACGGAAACCCCAAAATCAAATTACTTCCAAGCGCCACCACCAGGGCCTCAGCAAAAGACGGAATGAACGCCAACGCCAGAACAAAGTTCTTCAGCTTCGAGAGCGCTTTGGGATCCAAGCCGATTCCGGCCTTTGTCAAAATTATTACAAGTGCCAGCTGCCTATTAATCAAAAAGCATTAAAATCCCCTCAAAATCCATATTTCAATTCCAATTGGGCTTACCTCAACGGTGAAGAAACTGAAGGATTCACCATTTTCGCTATGCCAAAATACGGAA
Organism: Sphaeridia pumilis; assembly: GCA_034698345.1. Lineage (NCBI taxonomy): Eukaryota > Metazoa > Arthropoda > Collembola > Symphypleona > Sminthurididae > Sphaeridia > Sphaeridia pumilis. The sequence continues at coordinate 10,066 of JAQGBJ010003490.1, read as the reverse complement.
TGTTTCTCACCATCAGACCCACAATCAGCATCCCCAAAAGAGCCGGAAGCTTCACCAAAGTCATTAGATATCCTTGAAAAAACAAGCCATTTTCAACTCAATTCCAGTATCAAAATTTCAAACAAAACCCCATAAAAATTCAAGTTACCTAAACCGATTCCACCAAACGCTACGACAAACAGCGTAAACAACTGCCCACCAGGCAGCGCCGTCCCTCCAACGAGCAAAAAACACACTAGCCATAGCAAAATCGGCAATATCGAAAACACAATAATTCGATGGATCAAAGGATGTGGCTTCCACTGTATTGCCAAATCGTTGAGCCGGTAAATCGACCAGGGGTCAGGAGGCAGTAGTTTGTTTGGTTCTTCCGAAAATTCGCCAGCGCCATCTACCGTCTGCTCTTGTATTAAGGGATCTTCTTCGTCTATGCCTTCAGGTAACGAAGGGTCGTAGGAGATACTTAAAATATATTCGCCATCCAGCGCTTGCTGGAAGCTCGCCGCTGCAGTGGCTTCTGAATTGGTTCTTCTTCGGCTTGCCATTTTCACAACAAAACTAAACTGGAGTAATTCTGAATTCACATCTTCAACTAAAGCTTTTGTAAGTTGTTAAATTTAAATTAATCGTAATTAAACTTCTTCTAGAACAAAATTTTCCATGCATAACAAACAGACACACACGGGCAAATGGCGATTCAGTCAGCTCAGCTGACCGCTGTAATATGTAGCTATTATTCTCACTTGTTTATCATCAGACAGAGCCAATATTTGCTATCTACCATCAGAAACACCAAACTCTCGTATCAGTTGAATATATACAAACAGGAATTGTCCATAAGATAACATAGAGGAGATTCTCGCCAATTTACTCAAGCAATCAGCACACCTGTGAGCTCAGGTGTGCGTGTCTGTCTGGCCAATTTCTTGTATCATCTTCAGCGTTACGTAACTTGCCAAAAAATGTTATGTAACTAACTCTTTAAGGAGCTAATGCTACGCTTGTTATGGTAAATAAAAAAGGCGGGAAAATTCAAAACTCAATGTTATTCTTACGTTTACCTTCAGTCATATTGAAATGGCACCAGCAATAACCCGCCAAAACTCCATCACAAACTGGATCCGTTTGAAGTCTTCCCTGGAACGTGACTTCCCTGACCTGCGGTCTCGACCTTCTTGGAACGATGACACGGAGTGAGTCCACCTTTGCACTGTTTCACCACCATCTAGAAAAATGTAAACAACAATCAGCTGTTTTCTGTATTGTTTTTGAAAGCTACAACGAATTCTACCACCTTCGCCAGCTGACAATGACGATTCGGCGTGTCCGTTTCCGGTCCATTTTCAGCTACTCCGATGCTCTCGACATCGTCCTGATGTCCTTGGGCGTATTTTTTGCTGTCTGTTCCGGTTTGTTCGAAATCGTAGCTTTGGTCTAGTAAGCAAAAATGGTCGTTGATCAGTGGAGTTGTTGATATGAGCTGTATTTTTATAATTGAAATTTTTCAAGTCACATGGACGTACTCATCATGGTGATAACCAAAGAATGCATAACCGATTCTAGTAACATGGATCTTCTTTTTGCACAAACCATGGTACCGGCCTCAGGTTGTCTCCTCACTTCTTTCCTCGCCAATGCTTGTTGGCATGCATCTTTGGAACGCCAGGTATCTCAAGTCCTTCAGCTTTTTTTGGCTGAGCTTCTAAATATTGTAGGAAAATTTTTAGGAGAAACAAATCCGAAAACTATACTTCAGAGCCATTCTCAGCAAAGACGTTACTTGGCACGACAGCTTTTTGTCTAGAAAACTCCCAGATCGGATGATATAGTAAGACGGACAAATTTCTCCAACTTTAAAGGGCACGAATGCATCTATACATTGTTTCGCAGCGACCTCGGGCGGATGACTTCGGAACTGGCCTACTCGATCCCTTACTTGATCTCCGCTATCGTTTTCTCTTTGGCGACACTAGTGATTGCTGTCTGGACAGATTACTTCTTTAGCAGCCTTCTACTTCCCGCCTCCTTCATAATGATCGCCATCAACCTTCTCAAGGTCCACACTGACCTGGAGTTCTTGAAACTCGCCTGGACTTTGTACCAACCGGCTAAGAACGTCGCGGCGGAAATTCTTCAAAAAGTATGGTTCATCCGACGCCTCAACGTGAGGACGTTGGAACTGGAGCGATACAAGAGGGCGTTTCCCAAGCTGAGGTCGTATTGGAAGCACGCGTTTGTGGTCGCAGCGTTGACGGGGATACAGGCCTTTGCTGCGCCCTTCGCCTTTGCGATTGCGCTGGGAGGGTCTACGGTGGAGCGCGGGGATTGGAAAGTGTGTCCGGATTTGACGTGGGAAGCGCATGAGTATCATGGCAAACACGTGTATCTTTTCGTAAGTGTTGAGTTCAAGTTGCTGAACTTCGATGTGGAACTCATTTCGATTTGGTTTAGCACATCGTCTGCATGTTTTACTTGATTCGAACTGTCACCAAAATCCCGCTTCGGATCCTGGGAATCAAAAATGTTATCAGTGTTGTTGCTGAAGTCTTTTTTGTCATCAAATGGTAGACTCAAGTAGTGTTTTTGCGGTTTCTTCCAGTATTTAATAGTACTAAAATGGAGGCTTGTTGCAGGCCCAGTTACATCGACTACTTTGGTTCTGAAGGAGTCCGCGAAATCTATCGATCCGGAGGCAGCTACTCGTTCGAAAACGTTTCTTTTGCCTACCCTTCGAAGCAACAGCGTCTGGTTTTGAAGAATCTGTCGTTTCAAATACATAGTGGTCAAATGGTGACCTTTTTCGGCCCGAGTGAGAGTGGCAAGACGACTGTGCTCAAGATGCTTCTTCGATGTTACGACGCAACTCAGGGGAATGTAAGTGGAAGGAGTTCCGAAGCTTTTCATTCTTTTAAGAATTTTTTGGCTCAGCAGGTTCGATTCGACGGAACAAAGATTGAAAAATACGACATCAGATGGCTTCGGTCTCAAATCGCCTTTGTTCCCACTAAACCCGTACTCTTCGACGGGACGATTATGGACAACCTTCAGCGTGCCAACAAAAACGCTTCGAAACAAGAAATCTTAGCTCTGTGCGACTCGTTCCATTTACAAGACTTCATCGCCACTTTGCCTCAGGTACCTAAGGCAGTATACTTTAAAATTTTGAAGGACTTCAGAACCGGGGTTTGATACAGGGCTATGAAACGCGAGTGGGCCAAACCGCAGGCATCCACCTGCCTCAGCTTCAGCTGAAAAAGATAGCTCTGATCCAGGCTTTGCTCAAGGACACTCAAGTTATGATCTTCGATGTTAATGTGATGACTGGAGATCGGTATTTGGAGCAGATTGTGTATCAGAAAGTTTCGGAACTTCATGGGAAGCGGACTATTATCATCAGCTCTACGAAGTTCAACGATTTTGTTAGGAGTTCCGATGTTGTTTTTGCAATGAAGGATGGCGAGGTGAGCAGAGTATCTTTGTATCTCAGTATCTTTTTGCGATAGATACGTTTTTGAACCTGCTTCGTTGTTGATACCTCAGATAATCGCTAGCGGCAACCACTACCGGATGATGGAAGGAGCTTCGGCTTATATCAGCGTTCTGAAGGACTCTCTGGGCTATGAATCACGTAATTATGATTTCCGAGTAAAAATAATATTCGCTTAGAGAACTGTGTAAATGTTGAGATTTCCAAAGACCTGCAGATGGAGCTTAATCAGCTGAGCAGCTACAGGTTGGCCCGGGTCCTTACCGAACGACACAAGCTTGAGGACGTCAAGGAACTGATGGATTTTTCGGACCAGGAGAAATTCGCCCAGTATCAGGATTCCATACTTTTGGTTAGAGTTTTGAAAAACTTTTGAGTTTCCATTGAGCCGAGCCTATTTAGACGGTTAAAGGAGATTTAATTTTGGCAGAGACACGAATTCAAAAAAGTGTATGACTCGATGCATCTGTACCACATTGGAAGTTTTTCGCCGCTAATTGCCTTACCTGTTGATTATCCAATTGGTAAAGCTTTCAATTAACCTTAATTTTTTGAACGACAGCTAACATTTATTTGAATTTCAGATCCACCACAAAAACGGTTTAAACACGAATTACTTCAGCGAAGAGGTAAACCGGATCAAGTTCAAATTGAACACTTGGAAAAGCTTTGGCAAGATCATTGAAGTTATGATATTTCAGACTTCCGACTGAAACTACGCCCAACTTTCGAGAAGAACAAAGTAGAAGAAGACTTGGAGCATGTGAGCAGTACTTCAGCAAAATCTGCCGTTAAAGAGCATGGTGAAAGTGGACGTCGGAAAGTCAGCTCTTACCAGGCGAAACTAGGAGACACCAGCCGTAATGGTACGAAAACCCTTAAATTTACGGTGTTTGGAAATGATGGCCACCTGTAGTCCATGACCAATCCATGGGCCAATCGTGGGTACGGTTTTTATACCACAAACTTTGTTGTAACCACGAGAAGTCGTGTAAATTGTGAAAAGTTTTACTACAAAACTAGGGTTGAAGGTTTCTCAGGTTTATAAGAATATCGTTAAAACAAGGGAAAATGGCCTAAAAGAGCTACGAATGTTACTGGAAGCTATACCGTAACAATTTAGAGGCTAAAAAGACGACTTTAGATTTTTTGCCCGAAACTATCGGATATCGGCTCACTTTTTAATTATGTCAGACTTTGATGCCGTTTGGTTTCATATATCAAAATCGACCCCGCATAAAAAGTCGTTTTATTACAGAAGGGGCTGGCCCTTGGAGACCCTTGGGTTAACTTTAAGGTGCTCATATGTCCCTTCCATCCCTCTGAAAAGTTTCAGCTTTTTTGAACAACCGTTGGCCGAGTTACAGCCAGAAAACATTAAAATTTCCAAAATTTAACATGGGCAGGATAGGAAATCAAAATTTTGGAACCCTGCTGTGGCCAAACGAAGAGACATTTTGAAGAACGGACTTCTCGTATAAATTACCCCTAGAACCATTAATGTTCATGCCAAGTATAAGGAAAATCCGAGACAAAAAGTTTTTTGATGCCAAAAAATCGCCAAAAATGGCAAGGGGTACTACACCTCCAATTTTTTCGACTTTTTGGAGCTCAAAAAACTGTTTGTCTTGGATTTTCTCCATACTTGGCCTCAAGTTGAAGGATACCAAAGACACTTCATGCGAGAAGTCCGTTCCTCAAAATTCCTTTCCGTCTGGCCACAGCAGGGTTTCGAAGGTACACTTGCCTATCTTCCCCATGTTAAATTTGGGCCCTTTAAAACTGCAAGTGCTGTAACTGGGCCTACAGATGTCCATCGAAGATCAAACTTTTCAAGGATGAAGAAGGCACCCAAAGGTCCCTGATCGGCGTTCCAGAGATTATCTTCGAACGTTTCTTCAGCTTGCAAAAAATACAGTTTTGTTTCCCGTTTAATAACATTGCATTCCTGGAGCGAAAAACAACAAGTGAGCCGACACCGAAGATCCGCAGGCTTCAAATTTAAACTTTCGTTTAATGACACTTTTGACCTTAGCTTACCTTCCTTACAACATATAAGTGGCTTCGCAATCATGATACGGATGATTTGATTGAGTAATCAATCGCCCATGGTTGACTTCATGGTTCATCAACTCCAAACATTATATGATATAATAATTGAAGCAGTTTCTGATGCCCATTAGAAAGGCCGTCCACAGCTGGAAAGCAGCCTTCGGAGACCGAAGCGCCATTCCGAACAGGAATGGCAGCTGCAATCACTCGGCTGACGCAGTACGTTGGGACCTCCATGGCGATGCCCCTGCCACTTCAGCGGGTCAAATCCAGCATGTCGAACCAGTTTTGGAATATTTACTCGAGCTCTTTGGCGCCTCTTGTGAGTGAATTTTTTATTCAAAGCCTTCTTTGAATTGGTATCCATGTCTCACGAAATTTTTTATAACTTTCTTCAACAGCCCATCGAAAGTGCCCGATCCGGAACAACCCTCATATCGGAATACCTCCGTCAAGGCTCTCGAGTACTCGTATTTTTGATTGTCGCCTTCTTAAGCACCATCGGTTTGGACTTTGCAGCCTACTTCGTAGGCCTTTGGCTTGTTCAGCTCAAGGAAGTTGATGGGACTTTTTCTGACGTAAGAATCCTAAATTTCAGTATCAGATTTTAGATTTTAGAAGTTTTTTATCCAATTGAAATTTGCAGTACTCTGTCCGCTTCGTTGAAGTCACCAACCACGTCCATTTGTTCATCCATCTTCCAATCGTAGGCATAGGGGTCCTCGTTGTTCTCAAGAACTTCATTTTGGTAAAAACCTACATTGACGATGCCTAACTACCCCTTTGAGACCGCTTTGACAGTTGATTTTCAGCAATTCTACTTCTGCCACATGCTCTTCTCTACCGGAAAAAGCCTCCGACTCTACCTCATGAAGTACCTCATGTCCGTGGAGCCTGAAAAGTACTTTTTGAACTCGTTCGATGTCAGCTTCATCTGCGAACTGCTGTTTGTGAATCCATATGTCATAGTAACGGCAAGTGAAAGACACTCAAAGTCCACAGCTAAAAAATATATGATCTTAACTCCTGAACCTTTTGAAACCCATAGAGTTTGGTGGCTCTAGCGACTTCGGGTGTCACACTGGTCCTTGCAATCTTTGGCTTTGTTTTCTGGAGCTTCCGAACAATTGGTGTCCCAACTTTTATTTTTGCCATTTGCTGCGCTATTTTGATCGCCAGCAACTACTTCGAAGGCTACTTTTTGGTCAAAACTGACATCGGGAGTAGTTCCTACTTACGTTTTTCCCGTCCGGTAAGTTGAAGCCAACATAACTTTGAATCTTGAAACCAAAGCTTTTGATCAAACGTGTGTGCAGTTAATCGAAGACGCTTTGGAAGACATTCGCACACTTCAGCTCATGAACATGGAGTCTCGCATTTACAAAGAAGTCGCCGAACGACTTGAGCTGGACTACCGGCGGTAAGTGGGCAGTTTTGACACTTTTTGAAGATAGTTTTTCTCAAGTATGAACTTTGATTCCAGTTCCAGAAAAATGACCTACCTCAAAAGCCTCTGCTACGCCACCAAACACAGCATGATTTTCATTACAAGCGCCTTCGCCCATCTCATCATCGGAGAACTTGTGGGTTTTCTCGTCGAAGACCATGAAGAACATGTACTTCTGTAGGTCCAAAAAATTCCCTGCCTTATTTTTTTCACTGAAGAATCTTGGACTACTACCTTCAAAATGCCAACAGATTCTATGTATTTTTATACATGCTCATAATACCAAGCGGCCATGCTGCTGCTCTGGTATCACTTCCTTTTTACGAAGTCCTTGAGGCCGCCGATATGTTCTGCTCCGCGCGCGAGTTCTTCGCCAATGAAGATGCCACTCGAGTTCTTTCGGTAACAATTTCAAAAAAGCCACAGTTTAAAACTAGTATAGTAGTAGCTAGAATTTTAAAACATCTTTTCCCGCTCTTTTCTAGCTTGGACTAAGCTCAGCAGACCGAAAAGCGCCAATACTCGTCCAAGGCGTCACCTACACCGACGGAACAGGCATCACCAGAATCGGCAGCGTCACCTTCGAAATCCCTCGAGGCTTCTGTTTCGGAATTACAGGTAAACGAGGTTCTGGCAAGTCAACGTTGATGAAGATTCTTGGTGGAACACTAGCGCCATCTCGCGGTTCAGTGGTAAGAAGTCGAATATTTCAAACAAAACCACCATTTTGAAAAATGACTTCTTTACTGTATCCCATAGAGCTTCGGATCGACAAACATCTACCAGCTTGACGACGCCACATTCAGAGAGCAAGTAGGCGTTGCTGAGAACGACTCGGAGTTTTGGAACTCGAAGACTATTCGGGAGAACATCACCTACGGATCAAACACCAGAGGCGATCATGTTGATACCTTCGTTGTGGCTGCAGCGTCTATGGCGATGATTCACGAAACTATTGAAAAGATGCACAAGGTTTTGAAGATTTTTGATTAAATATTTTCAAATCCAAGATATTTCTAGCCAAACGTGCCTATTTCAGGGCTACGAAACACTTCTTCAAGACCTCAGCCCAACAATCGAAACGTTCATCTTCCGGAACCTGCTGGCCCTCGCCCGGGTGGCCTATCAGAACCCTCGAATCGTCCTCATTGAAGACATCTCAGTGGCCATCGATAGAGCCCGCGAAGCTGTATTTCTCAAAGCACTCAACAATCTGAGAGCTAATCGAACAATGGTCATCGCTTCGAACCGTTTGAACGCCGTCCTTCAAGCTGATGAAATTATAGTTCTTGATAAAGGCGTCATAGCTGACAGAGGGACTGCAAAGGAGTTGATGAAGTCCAAAGGATTGTTTTATGAGTTGTTTATGGAACAGGCGCTGTTCGAACAAGTTGTGGAGCAGGTGCCTTCTTGAAATGGGCTTCGAAGAAATATAAACTTTAAATTTTTGATTCAAACATTTAGCAAAAATTAGAGCTGCTGAGCAGCCCTCCACAATTGGCAACGCTGAAGTTGCTATTTTTAACACTACTGCAGACAGACATACCTCTTGAGATTTTTAAGTTTACCACAAGTTTAATCAGAAAGAAATTGAAAGAGCTTAAGGTTATGGTGTCGAAGGTCAGTGAAGCGGAAACGTTCTGAGGTTGATAGAACTATGCCGTGAATCAGTATGTTTGTAGCTGGTCCAGATTGAATGTTGGGAAAGTCGTAAAGGTCTATAGAGATGCCACCAAAAGGATGTAGAGATTCTTGCTTGAGCTTGACTGAGTGAGCCCGTGTGTGTCGGGTCTCGGCTCACTAGTGTTATTTTCGTTTAACAGCTATAACTGGACCTACGGTTTTCCAAAAAATCCGAAACTTGTCAATTGCCTGCAAAGAACCCATCGGCACCTGAAAATCATCTTAAGGGTCATCAAGGGCTGGCCCCAGCGAGATAAAGTGACATTTACAAAGAGCTTTATTCCATTGCACGGCAAAATATTATCAAGATCTGACATAAAATTCAGACTCAAGTGATCCGACACATCTGAACACACACTTCTATTGACAGGATATACTTGCTCAATTAGCGTTTATAGCCTTTAGAAAGAATTCAATACAATTCTCGTTTGCTTCCATCAACATACCGTCATGAGCCATGATCGATCAAAGTGTTCTATTGAATAGTTAACAAGAAAGAAACAGTCGTATCTAATGTCCCCTGCAAATGATCCATTACATGCCCAGAGCCCACTTTTCTAAAATAGTTTAAATTCGGCTGAATGGTCCTCAACGATTTCGCTGTCTTTTGAAGGTACTTGGGTTCTAGGGAAATGTCGTCGTCTTCATTCCTGCTGATACTGATAGCATCGCTACTCTGAGAAATTTGACGGATGAATGCCTCTGAATTTTGCTCGAGTTTCTCGAGCGACTGCATTAGAAGCGTCCCTCCTGTCACATATATGGACGTGGAAGTTACACCGAGTACGTAAAAGAAAAGATACATTGCAGGATCGGAAATCAAATTGGACCGATTCGAAAACATCAACCAGAACATGAAAGCAGTTGAATATGACAGCCAAACCAAAATGAAGGGCACAGTCCATTGAATGGCGTTTACGTCATTGATTTGGGCGTAGATGAGCTGAATTCGACGATACCGCTGAATGAAGCCGGTGATTTCATCGAGGTCCTCGGTATCACACCTGCGGTTTCAAGGATATTTCAAGAAAGAGAGCCCAAGTTTGTGGACAATTTGAAACTTACGTGATACTCTGAATCGTGTATGCAGTCTGACCAAGAGCCATAATGAAAATTACTACCAAAGTCATGTACACAGAACTTAGCCAAAGAAGCATGTACCAGTCGGTAGCACAGCAAAGAAGTGTCTTCAAGTTTAGCGCTGGCTTGGGGTCATCTTCGAAGAGATGCATCGCTGTGAAGGGTAGGACCCGGAATATGACTTTGTACGAGTGGTAGTCGCTAGGGACATGGAAAATAGGGCCGCTGCAGATTGCAATTATGATAATACAGCTGAGTTTCACCTGAGGACTCAGGTCCTGTCGGTTGTGTCGCAGAAGATTGGTCATCATCCAAGA
>JAQGBJ010003489.1:0-12621 GCA_034698345.1 Sphaeridia pumilis | reverse complement strand
ACAGCCAACAATGAGTTTACTAGTGCTTGACACAACCCTGACGAAATACTCAATGACACTTCAGTCTCCGTCCCGGAGCTGAACCTGACGTTCACACTCAAGAGTTTATTATTGTAAGAGTATTTATATATTTATGTACTTATTAGGTAATAATTCCGATTATTGCCACCGAACCTCCTGACAGACAGACCGACAAATGTTGACGACTTACTCCTGACCTTGACACAACATACGCACGTATACTATTACGAATTACGATCGACCTTTTGTATTTTGACAACGACCTCTGACCGTACATTGTTTCCTAAACCTCCTCGACTATACTCCCCATTGCAAACGCTCAAAATTGTATTCCACTCCTTTCCTTATTATTTATTATTGTTAACTCCGCAAGGAGTCATTTATTATGATGCAATATCAACCTCCTTTCCTCGCAACGGACACTCCGTCCAATGCCCAATGCTGGCTCATTGTTGTTTAATAATTATTTGTTGTTTTGTTTTTAATATGCAACTTATATGCGAAAGCATATCATGTCAACTGTTGTATTTGTTGTTGCTAATGTTATATAAACATTGTTGAACATTTAATTCTGCTGTCTTCTTATTTACATCACATTCCCAAACCGTCATCACTGAATTTCCAATCATCGTTTTCAAATTAACCATTCATCTCAAGCTCTCTCTATATCTTGTAATAGCGACTTCAAAATATACAGCATCAGATTCAACTATCTTCAACTCCGAGAACGTTGTAGTTGTAGGGTAGCAACTCAAAAAATGCTTCGGTAATTCAACAGCATTACGAAATCTTAAGCTTCGTGGCTAGTTGAAAATAATTTTATACTTGTGCATAAGTTCATCCACGACAATAACGACAATAGCCCATGTAAAATATTAACAAAGCTTCAGATTAAAATATGTTCAAAGACTGAAACTTACAAGATTCGTAGCTAACTAAAAGTAACTTAACTTAAGCAAGAACATTTGTCCCCACCTTTTAGGATTATAAGGAAAAGTTGTAGGCACACATGGCCCTTCCCTGCTAATAGTGATCACTGCGCAGTTCACAATTGAACAAACCTGACTTAATGTCCTTTACATCAAGTTCAAGATACGAAAGTGACCTGCTGGCTTAAAGGAATATTTCGCTACTTATTGCGTACCAGCAAATTCACCAGCATTACAAAATGGGTACTTTTCTAAGATAAAGTGCAGTTTTTCAAGCGAATATTAAATGAAATATCCTTCTGAGGATCTCATCTTTAGCCATGCATTTGAAACTTCATTTCGGGATCACTGGAGGTTTTGTACAATGATCAGTCATCTAATTCTTGATATTGGTCGGGGTCACCGTCTCAACTTACATGTAATTTCATGTCGAATAACTTCCAGAAATTTGTATGCACTGTGGATTAAGTTCTGCATGTTACGGTTACGTCTTTTGCTAAATTCAGTAAACTTTACCAAATCAAGCCACGTCTCAAACCCAGAATATCATGTTAGAGTAGACAAGAATTGATGTACATTTTGTCCAAGTCTATTAGTCATTGTGTTTGTGTTCAGTCACAGCTTAAGAGCTGCAAGCTGAAAATACCCCATCTTGTCAGGTGAAAACTTCTTTTGGAACCATTGCCTAGGCTCTTGTAAGTGACGGAAGTCAGAGGCATTACATGATCAAAGATAAATTCACTTGGGTGACATAAATCTCGAGAAGTGACAAGCCGCCAGTGCTAGAGTTTCTTGCATACTGCGAGCAAGACTTACTGCAAACCACATGCATATGTACTGTAGTTGCACTGAAAAATTACTTCTACAAGACTGGCTTGTATGTGAGAATAAGCGAAATTTGTATGAGTAAAGCAGACTCGTTGCGTACGGATCATAGAAAAATTTGATAATATTTTCAAATTGTGTCAAGGGGCAGTTGGTGCTAAAACCAAAACATGTCTACATATATGGAAATTTGGATGGAGCCTGCCTGCAGAATTACAACAATTTTGTTACCCGCAATCCTGCGATATCGCTCACACAGACTGGTTCTACAGCGTGCCAAGAATTTCTTTATGATTCCTATTGTCACGCCTTTCTCTTCCAATGGAAACAATTCACAAATTTTAATCAGCTTTCCGCAAAATTTCTATGCATGTAACAGTCATGTATTGCACAGCAGGGGACTTTGGGTCGATTGTCTGCCACTGCAAACGGTTTTGTCCTCTGACGCTTTAGCTCCCGTTTACCCCGCTGTTCCACCCAACCTTCGTGTTTATCTCTTGTGCCGGGTAATGGATGTGACGTAAATCACTGCGAAAAGATTTATGCATCTCCAAATACACCAGGATGTGAATACCGTCTTCCGCTTTCAAACCCACTAAATTTCACTAAACGCATACGAGACATTTCTTTCTATGGTTTTCTTGAATAGAGATGCTTTTTCTGCTACTTCCTAGCACCTTTCACCCTTCACCGCTCCCCGAGACGGTTTCTCCCACAAACACATATATCTTCAAAGTACTTCAACTCCGAGCAAGCACTTTTTCAAAAGCTCAAATGTCATCAACCAAAGGCGATAATTACGTTACTTTGTGTGCTCGTCTATGTGCATGTATTTCTCGCTAATGATTCTTGAAAGACAATTAATTGTCCTCTGGACACATTCTGACTTGACTTATAGACTGTTACATTCGCATACCTACGAAAGTCTTGCGAGGTAAGAATTCAAGAATGTCCTTTAATTGTTACATATTTTCCACGAGGATCAATTTAAAGCTACTTTTCACATTTATTTTCAAAATTCAGCTATTACAGCACATTCTCCAGCTCTCCTCATCTGCCCGAGAGGGCATTTCAGGTTGTCTCCAGTACCGATTTTGTATGCTACAAATTCATCCAAACGGCAAGGCGATAGCAGGTTAAGCGAATCTTGGCAAACCATAACGTCCATGGTCCCGCTGAAGACCGCAGTCGACCCTTTTTCGCATGGTCCTTGAGTGAATGAGGTATAGCATTTGGAACCAGTAAACGATGACAATAGCGGTATAGTGAACAGGAAGGTGGCGTTGGGTGGTTGAGCCTCAGGAGTTTCATGGCCCATCTGGTCCGGGCATGGAACTGGGACACAGCCAAAGACATCAAAGTCTGTTTGAATTAACCAAGACCCCGGTCCGCAAGGTCCCTATAAAAAGAATATTCAAGTTCATTTTGAATTGACAAGTTAAAGAGAGAGATGTCATTAACTGATTTAACCATCTTACCCTTTCATACAACGGGTAACACCTGTTCGTTGGTTCCCAGTACACGACAGGCTTCCCATAACAATCTTGATCGGATGTCTCGTACCTGCACTTGCAAATTCCCCTCCCAGGATTATTATCGTCATGTGAAAATATTCGCGATGGCGAACCACAGGGACCGATAGATCCCACTGAGTAACACCCGCCTGTTTCCTGGTGCCACAAGGTTTCGTCCGGGCATGTCGGTATTCTACCAAAAACAACAACCACAGCCAGACAATATAAACATCTCTGGTGTATATTGGCATAAGCAAAATTTAATTTTGATCAACCGGGAAACTTACTGCTTTGAAGCAACGGCAGAGATTAAATTTTGGCTCTCATTGAAATTCCTCGGCATTGTTCCCACTGTTGTTGTTGGCACAGATGTTGACGGGGAAAGAATTTGTTCATTCTGACCTCTACTGGTATTGCTGATATTTTGTGAAATTACAGTTCTGCATTCAACCACGTTTGAGCAACACAACAGCACCAGGATGGCATACAGACCATAGGAATAACAGAATCGTCTCATTGTCCTACCAGGTAAAGAAGAGAAAAAATGCTAGATATTGCGTGACAAAAGATTTTCTCGAAAATGCTAAATTTACACGTTCGAAATTCACTAGCAACGGTTCCCGAAAAGAAGCACCTGCACCTGGAACCTGAGCAACTTCTGCATCACAACAAAGCAACAGATTGTGCAAATAACAACGAAGACAAAAAGGAAGACAGTTACGGCTTCTTCCAGTGAGGCTGAATGAAACAGATGTATTGAAACTTACGGAAGCAGGTAATTAGAGTTTGCCAAGGCCAATCAAGTATTTTTTATGCTGCCGCCGTCGTAGCCAGGCTATTTCAACACAAGAATTTTTCTTGCAATTGGCAACTAATTCGGAAGAGTTTCGATACCAAGCTGGTGCAACAAAAGTTCGCCGTTTTTTCACATTCTTGTGTTTAGTCATCATAATCATTAGAATATTCTTCCAGACGTACAAACCCAACTTGCTCTTTACGTACAACGTCATCAGGATTCGAATGGATAAATGGCGAACTCATCTTGAATTTAAATACTTTATTTCCTGATCGTCACCTTCTGAAGATTGTAAAGGAACTTGTTTCATTGCCTTTCGCAGAATTCGCATTCAAGAAACAAGTTGAGTCTGCCAATTTATAATGCCAGAGCCATCTTTCCAAGTTATACCTTTACTGCGGCTGCAACAATGCTTCAAATGAGCAACAATTCGACCGCTGCGTAAGTTGAGCCGAATGTTTATAGAGGGCGCTTTTCATCGAGTTGTGGGATTTCTTTCGAATTGAGTTCATGATATTTCAGATTTGTGTTTTTTGGTTTCTTCGTCTTTAGCGGTTGCAGCTTTGCGAAACAGAAGTCTGCAGCTCATCTTTGCTGAAAAATTGCAGATGTACTCTACATTTGTTTGTTTGTCAACACAACGCTGGAAGGAATATTGTGGGTTCATTTTCTTTTCCACCAAACACTGATTGATTGCGATTACCCTTGATTTTGGTTGCAATGATTCACGTATCCGGCCTCCCGAACAAAATTGTCAGTGGAACACGGCAATGAATGGTTTTTTGTTGCACCGTTGAGCAGCTGAGGAGGGCAATGATGAATAATGTATGTTATGGGATGAGCAAATATGAGTTGGAATTTGACAGTAAAATTAAGTGGCGTCTTGGGACTGGGTTTAACTTAAACTGGCAAAGCTAACGGTCGTAGCGTGAAAACGAAGGAGCCGAAGCGAGACCGAAAGATTTTTGGGGGAAGACAAATGAAGACGGAATAAGTCTGAAGATGTAAATTTTTGCCTGCATCAGCAAAAAGATCCCAAAAATTCAACCCCATGTCGACGCATCACGCGAAATTGACAAGACATTTTGCACGCCCGAAACACACTCCGACTATGCACCAGTTGCCTTGTCTACAACGAATTCTGCAATTTGTTCTCGTTTCCTCCTGCACCGCTCCGATGTCCCCTTGCACCGCTTTGCCATTCCACAGCATCCCTAAGGAAATTTCGACTTCTTAGAGCAGTCTCGTAACGTTATCCCAAGAAACTCGTTCCTTTTAAGACACGAGTAAACATCACGTAAATATCAGCATTTCCCTTTCCTTTTACTTCTTTTGTCTTCTCGGATTCATTATTCGTGGAGCGGAAATGAGTGTTGGATAGCCGCAACAAAACTAGTAATAGCTAGCAATAGCTCTGATACTGGAATTTGCAGTATTTTACTTGTTCTTGTCGGGTATTTGAAAGTGTGTCAAGGGCGCGTATTCCAACGTGTTTTGTTTACGTATCAGCGATCAGTATCAGACGTCGTCATGGTCAAGTCGCATCAAATTTCTCAAGTATCTTGGGTCCTTCTGTTTCCTATCTTTTGGTATGCTGGACAATTTAATTTATTTGTGGTAGGGATCGAATAGTAGTAAAAAGGTTGACTTCGCACGCTTTATTGATCAAAACACGAAATTTGACCAGAATGTTTATCCATAGGGAATTTTCTCCAAACTTTTTAGGTCAGAGAGAGACACGCTCTCAAGCTGTTTTCAATAAAGCTGTGCATTCCATTGTCGGCTTGAAAATTGAAATCCCGTTTGTACGTACGACCAGTCTTGAAAGAATGGCAGTGTTCAAAATGATGACCTGGTGATTTAATTTATTCGCAGTTCTTCCCCTTCGGTGCTCAGTTCGCCCTTGCAACATCAGGAGCGGCAAAATCTCCTTCCGCCATTCACGTTTTCCGGGACAAGTGGACCGAGTAATGCAACGGGCCTTTCTTCCCTCAGGTCAAAAATCGGGAAAAGTAATAGATTTTACTCCTGTTCTTCGCTTAGTCTCCGTATGTAGGCTACAGGTTACATGACGTGGAAAATTTTCTACAAACCCGTCGTCCCCAATAGAATTAACAAAAAGTTTGCTCCTTTCTACCTTTCTTGACTCCGTGCACTTATTTCACCGCCTTTTCTCTTCTTTTTAGCTTGCCCCCAACTCTATTTTTGTAAGTGCTGTTCAATACTGCTAAAACCTTAACAACACCAATTCACCTTTATCTGCTAACCTTCACGTGCGTATGACAAAAACGAAAAACGCCAACCTCTTGAAGCCGACATTAGCAATTTTGTGAGCTTGACCCAGGCTAATAGTCAAGAGAGACAAATAAAAGCTGCTAATACCTGGTATCTATCACAGGTCTCTGGGAATTAGTTTCGTCAACATCTGACGTTTTGGCCTTCGGGTCCGACCAGAATGATAGCAATTCAGCACGTATCCAGTTCGATTCCGGCAATTACAACACGGGATCCAATAACATCCAGACTCGTTTCAACTTGCAGATGAGGCTTCAAAAGCTCGAGTAAGTCCGGTTTGTTTGCACGAATTGTACCAAAAATGCAATTTCATGTGGTGTAGTGATTTCGGCTTCGGCATTGATATTGCTCATGTGCCCGACTTATTTCACAGCTATTACTTTCGCTACTTGGACATCCGCGAAGAGGACTGTAAACAGCGGTTTTTGTGTGAGCTGTCCCGTGATCAAGAAACATATTCTCCATTGAGCGACGCCTTTCTGGATGAAACCAGGTTGAGTAATTGCATTGTGCATTATTGATTTTTCGGTTGACATGTGGTAAATTGAAAACTTGCAGAGAGCTTTCCGGTTTCCGTCTCAAGGGCCGAATGGTCTATAACAACCAGAACCAGAATCCAAGCCTCTTCAGGACGACTTTTTAAAACCCCTGAAACCTGTGCATTGTCGGCCAGGGAAATTGAATTAACCGTGATGGTAGGCAGGTGCACAGAATATTTAAATGACAAAAGCACAATCTTACGTATTTGGACTTCCGTTTCACTATTCACCACCAGAGACTCCATTTTGCAAGGCCATTGGGCACATGTGTGTAGTTATATCATTCCATTCCAAGAATAATTTATACAAGAAACAAGAGGTCCCTGTTTATCCGCAAGAGGGCATTGATAAGCTTGGATTATGTCTGATGAAAGTAGTCTTTTGATCGCAAACTTCGTTAAGAGTCTAGTGAGACCGGTAGCCATTGCTGTATAGAGACTTGGTGCTTGAGGAAATGTGCAGCAAGGTTAGATAACGTGATAGGATTTAAGGAGAAGAATTCCGCAGGATAGCGAGAGTCCTCGTAAAACCGTATGTAATACTGATAATAGTTCCAACTGAGAACCCGCTATTTTCCTACCGAGGGCACTTTCGCCACTTACTCTTCATCCCTCAGCTCCCGTTTAAAACGTTTCCGCGAGGCAAAGACTTTCCTTCTTGGCTTTCGCAATGCTTTGCAATCGCAAGCCTCTTTTCCATCGAAACGCCTTACTTACGCGGCTCGAATGCACACACACCGAACTCTCAACATTTTTCTCAATGCACGCCTAAATGTAACATGCAACGCCCATGTTTCCTTGCAAATCGGTTTAGGGCAAAGGAACAGGTGTGATTTTCTTGAATGTGAACATAAAAAATCCATTTCTAGCTCAAAAAGCTGGAAGCACAAGTTGTTAATTTCGACGTTTTTGAAGTCATTCAAGCTCCATATTTAGTTAAGCTTCACCTTTGTATTTCTTTCTGCACAGTTACACAGACAATGACAGAGCCCTATTGTCCTCCCGCCGACTCACTTCTAACGAAGGAACAAGACTTCTAACCTACATAGAAGCTTCACAAAGGGGATTGAATCGGTACGACATTTGTTCTAATTAATTTTTAGATTATTATGCCTCTTCTAAATTTGAATCTTCAGCTCAACTTTTTCGTCGCCCTTACACACACATAACTTTCCCTCATGCACATGTGCCTATGAGATACAAGAAAATTTGCTGTTTCTTCCTTCCTCGTTACGCCATGCAGTAGAATCTTGCACTTTCCCACGCTTCCTGTTTCTTTCTTTGCTTGCTTATGTTTTTGGCAGTCAACCGAAAACTGAAGTCGTCCACTATATCACTGTCTTCTTTTGGACCTTTGCCGACTAATTTTACATTTATTGTTCTTTGAAACAGAGACTTTGTGGCTTACGCATGAAATTTCATGAAATTGTGTTGCTTATTTTAGTAGATAAAAGTCTCAAATTGCAACTAAACCTACTTTTGCTACGACTTACTTTCAAAACTTAAGCAGTTCTTGAATTCTAGTGACGGGTGCGACGTGTGGATGTACCGTTGTCCGCAGCCAGTGGAAGCAATGATTGACACCAATTCTCTTCTAACTTGGCGGGAAGTCAGTAAGTTTCTCACCGTCAAAATGGTTGCGAAGAAAAAATATTAACTTCCAGCCAGAGTATATACATAACATTCAAGTTCGAAATATTCATATTTATCGTTATTGCCCCTTTTGCATAGAAATAAACAGTTTTGTTAAAATAAATCTTTTTGCTCCTAGGGTAAGTTGATATTAGACGACACTTTGGAGTTCTTGCAGGTCAAGTGTTTCTTTCAAAACTTGATTAAACTGCTAAGAGCCTAAGTATAGTGTCCATTAGAGTTCAGTTGGAAATATATTTCTGTCTTTGAGAAAATAGAGCGTGTTGTGTTGTGCTCCGCGTCTTTACGTTTTGTGTTTGCTGGCAGCTTCATTTCGTGTATTCTCAGAGGAACACAGTAATAAAAGAAGATGAAAAACAAACGCCAGGAGTGGGGACAAAGGTGAAAAGAAGTGTACATGCGAGTGACTGGGAAATGTCACATGTATGAGGTAATAACCGTTGGGATGATAGCCAAAGAGCTTGCCGAATTGATAAGGTGCGTAGAACAAGAACGAAAATTAAACATTCGATTCAAGTTGTCCTTGTTGCCAGGCTCGGGGATGACTGGTCTGAGAAGAGTGCTACACTGCCTTCCGAGCAAAGGTTTTTTGGACAGCGGATACAATTCCCTGTAATATATGGCTATTGATGACTTTGATGAAACTTAATCCAAATTTTGGCCACGCTCTTGCTCCACGCGTGCCAGTTAATATAGAAAATATGGAGAAGAAAGTTTGAGGCAAAATTCGGGTCGTTTTGAGAGTGGCGTTCTAAAAATCTTGGTAAGGTTAAATTATTCCGCGGATGCGTACAGAACTATGATTTATAAATCAACAGCTTAATCTTTGGTAGTTTTCACTTTTGAAGAGAAGTAAATTTAAAGAGAGATTCACACCAAATTGAAGGAGATTTGGAGGTTAAACGGCGATATTTGGGACTTGAGTCCTTCTTCAGGCCAGATTTCAGTGAAAGCCGAAAACAAATTGGAATTAACCGATAACTCTCATCTATTAAATTCATAGCGCTGTTATGTTGCTATTGCTATGGAATATCTTTGATTTCTTGTTGATGTAAGATAGTCGTGCGGAGAAGTCGGGAGGAGAACTACAATGTACTCATGTGCGTTTGTAAGGTGGCTTTTCTTCGGTTCTTGTTTTGCTTGTTTAGATTAAGATGTGTTTGATCTGAATAGAAGCCGCTTCTGCCGTTCCAACCTCCTGAGTTTAGGCTAATGTAACAGTACAGATTAGTAGAACTACTTAAACGTACAAACTTTAGCGCGTAATTCGAAGTTGTTTTCGGCTTTCACTGAAATCTGGCCTGAAGAAGGACTCAAGTCCGAAATGTCGCCGTTTTAACTCCAATTTATTGTGAATATTTCGTTAATTTTTTTCCTCATTGAAGTATACAAGTTCAAATCCGAGAACCAAACTCTTCGAGTGTTTTTTGTCTCAATTCTTCACTTTTGAAGAGGCCAATATTTGAAGCGTTTCTGAAAAGCAAAACATTCACACACATGTCGCCGCCTTGTTTATTGACTTGAAGTTTATTACATGCTAACATAAATACGGTCTTAATGTGAGCGTTTGCATAGAAGCGAGATTGTTTTCAGTGTTTTCTGTCTACTATTCATTCTGTACAGTGTTATTATTATGACCTACACTTCCGACTTGACGGGAAACTTTACAAATGATTGCGAAATACGACTCTTGACTCTCGAGGTATTAGTCTGTGAAAATACCATTTACCCGTAGAAATTCTGCAACAGAAAGTACGAAAACTTGGCTAACTCACTCTCACATGTAATTGCTAGCGGAATTATACTAGTTTGAAACACCGGATTCTTTCCTTCTTTGTCCAAACATATGGTTATGTCCAAACTTTTTCCCTATTTGTTCAAGACAAGAATATCTTTGTGTTGGGCCTCTTTTACAGATTCCTGTTTGAAGAAAAACCTTGCGTGTTTTCTAGTACAAACAAACACTCGAAATTTATAGGCGCTACAAAGTTTCGACAAAAGTTCATGCAAAGGTTTTTCCGTACAAGTTGGTTCGCTAATAGCCAACTTGTTACCAAAATACTTTTACAATAGCACCTTCATGGAGTTGAAAACACAAAATTGGCAAAAACGACCAAGAAAACATACAATGTTAGAGCCTGTCGAGGTGGTTTAGTTTAGAGTAGAGGTTACAAAATAATATTTTCTGTAGTCACTGAAGCCTACATAAATTTTGACGTTGATACTTTCGCGGATATGACTTTCTTCAGATTCTGAACAAGAAAGGTTTGCGTTATTAACTGTCTGTCAAACAGGCAGAAATGTCATGAGGGTGATCCGACAACAGCTCGTACAAAGTCCAAGGTTGAGGCTGAAAAGTTGAGCGTTTCAGCGCTTATGACACTACATCCCGTATGTCACCGGTCACATGTCTTCACCCATAAGCTCCCAGTCAGCTCGACGAACATCAATTGTATCTCTTCCAACCTATCGAGGATTTTTGGTTGCTAAAGGTGCATTTTCAATCTCATTTTCATGCTTAACGCTGCAGCAGAGTGGATTAATAAGGAAAGTGATCCTGTCAAACCTTTTCCTGTAAAAATTTGATCGGGAAATTCGTAATGTTTGTTATCGTATTCATACCATCAGCCGATGAAATATCCTCACCAGTCAGGTGGCCCGGAGCCTCTGCTTATGACATACATCATTTCATCGATATATTGCCGGATTATATAAACTGACAAGGGATGTGAGTTCGTTTGAGGGGCTCTTCCATTGAAAGCCATCAGGGACTAAGTTGTAAATTGGAAATCAAACAGTGATCAACCTGTTTGGTCTACCGTTAACTCCCATAAATTAGGTTTGTTCTATAATATGACGTTCTCTTACCACCCATCCGAATCTGCTATCCTTTAGACCTTGAGGATTCTTGAGCCAGATTTCCGGCTTATTTTGCTAAGCTGCTCATTTCAAGCCAAGACACGTTCTGCGACTCCAACTTCAACAAGTCTCGAATTGTTCAATTTATTTCTGCTATTCTCAATTACGACGGCCACCCACCCACACAAGACATTTGTCAACGCCATCAAGAGTCTCAAAATATCCTTTGTCGACTAGATCTCTTTTCTCTGAAGTATGATTTATACCTAGCTCGTCTTGGATTTTTGTGAGAACAAGCATTTAGCGTATAGTTTCAAGATGGTATTTATTTAGCACAGTTATACATAGTAAAACTATTTTATTTAATAATCATGTTTTGATTGGACGTTAATACTGTCAAAGTTGGTTCATAAAACATAAAGCAGCCTCTCAGAAAGTTAGTACGGCTATTATTTTATCAAGCTGAGCGACAGAGCTGGACACTTTGTTTGTCCAGGCTGCGTAAACTTGGACTTGGTTGTAACCATTACAAATTACATTACAAGACAAACAGTTTTTAAAACTATTAGACACCATGCATCACGTACTATCAACATTGACCGAGCCCGTAAAGAAAGTTTGCAAAATAACACGATTTCGCATGTTTGTATATGACAATTCTTAAACATCACGTAATATTTGAAAGTAATTAATCTTTGTACCGAATGCAGCACCTGTAATGGTCTTGCTTTTTGACGTACGTTCTGATAATTTTCATGACGTTGACAAGACAAGTACTGGCAAGTAGTAAATTTGAACGTACATTAGTGTTCCCATGATGACAATGCTTAAAGAGTAATACACATTTATAGTCTATGTAAAATATATAATGTACGTTAGATTCAATGCTTACGAGTAGCGCAAATAATTCGGATTATTCTCAGTTTCAGGACCTCAATTGTAGGACTAGGACATAGACAAGGGTCGGAGAAAAATTGGATGGTCAGTACAAGAACCGCTTTGCAATCCTCATTCTAGTTAGGAGTTGGAAAGCAATATAAAAGCGTGTGTATATTGTAAATGCTCCGACAGTCACGGGACGTTAAGTCCTATAACGAGACCCCATAATAGAACGTCTAGAGCAATGACGCCCATTCAATTATGTTGGTCGACCACGTGTGTAATTAGCGTCGTCTGCTCAGAATCAACTGC
>JAQGBJ010003488.1:0-12628 GCA_034698345.1 Sphaeridia pumilis | reverse complement strand
CAAGAACATTTGCGAGTCAGCAGAGCTGCGCTCCTATGCGACGGTAATAGGAGCCCAGTGGTTTACGCTCTTTACGCTCTTTTCGGTGAGGCAAGAGAGGAGTTCCCTGCTCTGAGAGAGCGGTGCTGTAGCTGTTCAGTACAGTGTAGATGAAAATGTCAAGTTTTGGTCCACAGGAGGCTAGGAGATATTGCTCGTGAGCGGAATTATTGGGCGTGGTTCCTCAGTCATTTCACGGAGACTGAGAGTGCATCATCCATTTTCAACAGTGCGTGGAACCTAACTAACAGCAGTGGTGTTAAGAAAATTGTTTGATTTAATTGTTCGTGGAAAAAACTTAATTGATTCGTTGTTGTGTGCACTTGTTTGTTGTAATGGAAAATCAAAGCGACGAAGGTAAACAAGGTATGGGGAGAAAAAGATTGTGATCCGCGCTAATTAATTTTCACCTTCAGCAGAATAATTTCTGAGTGGCGCCATAAGTTTGCGAGGCGTATGTGAATGTGAGATTGAAAATGGGAATCTTATATGTGTTTTTATATATTCCGTAGACGACAAAAGGGTCGAAGACGTCGCTAGTGAGACAGCGGGATTGCCAGAAGTAGAAGACAAATCAAGGGAGCGTAATTTTGTACCATTACGAGTCAGGACTAATCCGCGGAAACCTACTGCGTCGACACCGCAACCGATATCGCCAGTTTATCCTGGATCCGTATTAGCTGACATGGAAAAAGGTAAATCATGTATTTGAGATAAAAGTAATTAATACTTCCGCGCTTATGATTGCCCGTTGGCCCTGTGAAGTGGTTCCGTATAGTGGTCGACAAGGGCTGCAGCGCGGGGTCATTTGTTGTTGACGTCGCTCGAAAACAAGTCATTACAGGTTCATCTTTTTTACAGACACTCAAGTAAAGACGTCCGCGCAAGAAGTAAACATCAGCGAAGGCCGCGCACAACCAGAGCCGCCTGTACTAGAAAGATCGCCATTGCAACAAGATGTATTCAAAACAGAAGGTTCTCACGCGGTGCAACTACATGGAGAATTGTCTAGTGTCGGTCAGGACACCGCGCGTGGTAAGTACGATTAGCGATAGATACCCAAGTCGTGTAGCATCTTGGTCAAGTGGATTAATATTCATGTTTTATGGTTAGCAGGAGTGGGATTAGATGCAAAGTTGGCTTATCTCAACAGAACGTGTAGCGCGCTGAATAAGGACAGCATGGCGACCAATGAGCGTATTGAATCACTGCGGAAAGACTTGGATGTCATCAAAGACCTACCTGCCCGATTGAAGATTTTGGAACAAAATCAGTCCGCCATAGAGTCAGACATGTTCAAGATCAATGCCTCACTGTCAGCACTCGAGGATCTCATCTTAGGATTGCAAACAGCATTGACCAAAGACATAGCTTCAAGGGAGGACCGAAGGACTTTTTTGATGGACTTGGATGTGACGAACCAGCGCGTGAATTTGTTGATGCGTAGAGTCACTAATTTGGAGGACATGCAACCGCGCAGAAAGTCCGTTCCTGAACTGACCGTATCTGACAACAGTTCCGCGGAATTGGTGGATCTGGGAAACGAGCCAAGCAGCAGCAAGAAAATCAGTTCGACTAGACAGACAGTCCGAAAACAAACTGGGCGGAAAACTGCGGTGCTGAAACCTGTGTCTCCTCCACGACGTATGTAATATATATTTCAATAGATTGTTGGTATACATTTGACAAAAGATCCTCATTGCGTTATGGTTCCGTAGCAACAAAAAGGGTTGCCAAGGGCAGCAATATGGAGCAACGTTCCAAAAAGCTGAAAGAGGATGTCCAAGAATCTTCCAGTAACCAAGAAGAGCCGGAAGATACGCAACGAAAAGTCCCGCGGAAGCGCGGGCCAGTTATCAAGTCGTGCGAGTTATGTCCAGTCCCAATAGCGGTGTTCATGCCGCCCGATAACATAGGTGTTGATTTCGAATTGGATGACGGTAAGTGCCTACGTTTTCTTCTGCTTTTTAGATGTCGGCGCGGTGCGAGATGTTGACGTACTAATTTATTATCATTACTTTTTAGTTGCTGCAGTTCCACGGACTGTCACTCCTACCGATATGTCCCATCCGATTATGTGCCCATGGGTCGATGCGCGGACGAATCTACCATGCAGGAAACGGTTTGTGACATTGGCTGGTTTGAAGGATCACAAGGAGGCTATGCAATTGAGTAAAGCACACATCGAGAAGCACATAACGTTTGGGTTGGACTATTCAGAAGGGGAGCCAGTGTGTCGTATGCATCGAATAAGTCCACCAGGGCATTGCCCAAACAAGCAAGCTACCGAGAGTCATTGCGATCGCCGTAGGCATTGGGCAAGAGCTTTACACAGGGAGGACATTATACTGTTGGGGAAAGCTTGTCACGTGTGCGGCGCGCACTATCCAACGCGCATGGCCTTCCTAAACCATCTTGCAACAAACAAGTGTTGTTTGAAGGGGGATAAGAACCTTGAAATCCCAGCAGACGGATTGGATATGGCAACTCAGCTGGCAGCAACTCATCAGAAAGCAAAGTACGACCCTCGCGCGGAAGCCGCTCCACCGCAGTTACCACCACAACAACAACATTTTACAGCACAGGTTTGTGCTGCCGCCGCGGGCTCAGACAAACAAGTGCCTCGTGACGCGACCTCCGGTTATGGTTCGGCTGCAGTTGCAGTGCTTCTACAACGACGACCGCACACCCGCTTTTGTCCAAACTGCGGAATTAAGCTGACATCGCCCGCGGATTGCGAAGCCCACATGAGTATGTGTGAGCCTTTGCCTGACCTGGCCTCAACCAGTTTCAACAATATCCTGACATCGCTTGGAACTACCGGGCAGGAAGGATCCTTCATTGACGACCAGTTGGGAGACGGACCTACTTCTGATACAGCGGACACTGACTAAGACCGTAACGCCTTTCAGGTCCACCTTTGTACTGTTAAATCATACCGTATAAGTCTACCGCGTTCCAGTTTCACCGTTTATAGTTTCGTGATTGTTGTTTCATTAGGACATTTTGTAGACATTTCCATCGTACTCAACGATTTTTACATTTCATGACATCACTTCCACTCACGGGTTGTGTTTCAGACGATTTTACTTTGTTAACTCTAGTACCTATTAGTTCCTGTGTTTGCGCGGGGTTCATTTTTTATTTACATGTTGGTTATATACCGCCATATGTGCTCTCCGCGTGTTACATTAATTTACCATGGGTTCTTTCACTACCGCGCAGCTATGACTGTTTACTTTGTATGAATGGTTTACATGTTTTGTGCCGATACTGTTAGCGCGGTCATTATTCTTTAGTCGAGCCGTTAGGTTACGTTGTTTTCGTAGCGTGTAGAGTAGTTCGTTATGGCGATTTGTTATGCAGCCTTGTTATACCATATGATATACCGCGAATGCTACCAATTAACTTACATAATGTATTTCCTTATGTTTTCAAGTTGTGCTTGTTTCTCCTTTATCACAAGTATTAACACAATTTCATTTGCCTATCAACTTAAATAAATGCTACTGTTAAACTATACACTATAACTGTCCATGATTACGCAAAAAAGTTTGGCAGTTGACAACCTCTGCTGTCATTTGTTAGTCTCCGTCAGTTGTTCAAGCAGTTCAGTACTGCTGATTGTCGCTGTGTGTTTTGAAATACCAGTTTTTTCCGTGAATCGTTGATATTGTTGTGTAATTTATATTCTTGGCCTTCATCATGAGCTTTGTACCCGATTCGACCGGCCGCGTGAGTCTCAAATCCTGCAACGTTGGCAATCCTAGTGGCTCACTGCAGGAACCTAACCCGAAAATGAGTGCTCGACAGCACGGTTGTTACCCTTCACCCGGTCCAGCATCGCAGGCGGGCCGTGGCCGCAACCGCAACATTATTGGTGAGCCCAGTTTGTTTTTAATCCGACTGTTCATTGATACCTATTTGTACGAGTTCATCATTTTTGTTTTATGTGATTTCGTCTTTTAAGGCGGCGCTGATCGATCAACGGACATGGAACAAAGCAAACTCATCCACCAATATGATGCCCTTGACGCGTCTGCCACCGTCTTGCTTAAAGCTGCTAACTGCTACTCTGATTCTGCTCAACAACTAACATCAGCAATAACCACTGCCACCGCAATGGAATCCAACACCTTGCGCAGCAGCATGGATGCCCTCTCCGTCCGCGCTGATCGAGTTATGGATTACACGTCAGCTGCCATTACCAGGATCGATGACATCGCCGCGCGGGTTAAGCGGATGAACAGTGAGCTCAACACCGCAGTACATCCAGGTGCGACACACAACACAAACCACCGCGGTACCTTTGCTTCTCTTAACACTTATGTATTCTATGCTTGCAGCTGACAACAGTAACTGGATGACCTCATTTAACCGTCCTTGCAGCCTCGGAACGTCTAGCGGTCCATACCCATCGTCTGCTTCTTCTGCCAGTCGCAGTGAATCGCCCTACGCCTTCGATCAGCCCGCTGGTGTTCCCCGCTTTGCATGCACTTCAGATGAACCCCTGAAGTCGGCGTCGTTCAACACTGTAAGTGTAATGCATGGACGATCATGCTCATTTCACAGGCGTTGTTGTTTTACCACGGCTGAATGAATCGTTTCTTTTGCAGCTTCTAACGCAGTCCAATCGTGCAACGCCAACTCCGCCCAATTCGCCGCTGAAGATGACCACATTCGACGAAGACGTGATGATGCACTGTGAAACTGTTTACAGCTCTGCCGAAGGCACAGCGGTGACCTCGGGACTGCCAAAGATGATCATCCGCGCATCAAAGAAGAACCGCTCAGGCCGCCGTAGGAACAAATGATCTGCCATCTGCTTGACTACTGCATTGCCATATATCTTTGGACTACCTGGACTAGACTTATTTATTTTATTGTTTACTTTACGCGCCCTTTTTGGTGCATGAATTGATTTCTTATCTCACTGTATGTGTCACTAGCCGATGTTGTTGAAAGCTCGTGTAATTACCATTTTACCATTTATCATTTTGACTGTGTCTTACCTTCAACTATATTTGCTGTACTATTTCTTGTACTTTGCAAATGCATCACAAATTATATGCGTGGTTTATTTTTATCAATTATCCGTGTCTCCTTCCAGCTTCAGTCTACTTTTATCATTGTTCTTGACAGGTGCATACAATGGTGAGGGTGCTAGCAGTCTTCTCAGCAGGTTTCATCAACTTCAGTTTCAGAAACTAGGTGGATATTTAACATTTAACTACCTTGTGGTACTAACGCAACAGCAATGGCGTCTTTTGATAGTGATAGTGACAGTTTTTCTGAAGGCCATCAGGAAACACCTAAATCTAAGAACGGCATGGGCCGCGGCACCAAGAGAAATTTGTTGGCTGACATAAACGACGTTGTTTCACAAAAAAGAACGAGTGCTTTAAATGCACGCGCTAAGTTGCGGTGCATGGGTGATGCGGACTCCAGTTTTGCCATAACGCCAAGCCCCGTGCCGAAATCAACGAAAAGAAAGACAGTTATTCCAGTACCGCGCATGTCTAGTACACCAACGAAAAATCAGGCAACCACTGCAACGAGCAGGACCAGAAATTTTCAGTTGTCTCTAGCAACAGCATCCAGTTCCCAGCACGCGGTGCTTGCACGTGACGTTTCACCTGTGTCTTCCCCTAACAACAGTCTCGATTTGTATCTCATTGCCACACCCGTTCAGTCAAAATCGAGCACCATCGATGACAATGGCCGACCAACGGCGACGCCCATACCTTGCAGACAACCCACTTCAAATAACTGTGACCAGCCTTTCAGCGACACGGTGACTGGGGAACCGATTATAATTCAGGATTACATCGGTCAGCAGGTATCATGTGTCCTAAGTTTGACGCAAACAACGTTGATGCAAAGGCATATTTTGATTTACTTCCCGGAACCTTCTGACTGCGGATTCCCATTTCCGCGCCTTAGTAGTGACGAAACAAAGACGGGCGATGTGTTACGGTTTTTACATAGTAAGTTTCCGGCATGTGTGTACTATCCTCCCGCCAAGAAAATCCAGCAACGCCTTGGTCCGAAAGCAACGTACCTCGGCTTTGTGTTCCATAAAACTAAACAAGCGACCGCGGAAGTTTCATCTTCGTACGGGACCACGTCGAGTGCTAATTGCATGTATATAAGAGTTCTGTGCCATCACTGTGTCGAAGAGGAAGCGGAAATTGTAACATGGGAGTACCAACTCAAGTCGTTCCATTGGTTCGATCAACATCTTCTGATGGTAATTATTTGATATTTCAGTACCGCGGTACAACTAGCGTACGACGTGACCAAACCTTTAATTAACGTTTTCCAATTTTTTCTAAGAAACACAACGACAAATCCGGTTTGTCACGGCGCGCATACAAGAAAACGCAAAGTACGGACACCAACGTTACGCCTGAGATACTGGATGGATTGCTTATTGACGCCATCATCAGCTGCAACTGGTCTTACCGCGCTGTAGGTAACCCTGAATTCAGGGCATTGTGCAAGAACCTCAACCCTGGATACAGTCTTCCTTGCCGTCAAACCATACCGGCGCTGATAAACAAGCGAGCTAACGACATTGTGAGTGACAAGGACATATCCAGGAATATATGACAATCCATTTTATGCTGTAACCACTGATTCATTCCAGATTTCCGCGCGTCGTACTCGTTTCGCGCAAGCTGACGTTATAATGGGCGGTACGTTACAATGCGATGGATGGTCAGACAGGAACCAGTTGGCGGTGATGGGCTCGGTGCTGACTTACTGTGACCACCAAATGGAGTTCAAACGGGAGCTTCTTGGAACAAAGGTGATGCAGAGCAACAGCAGCGGTATAAACGTGGCGAAACTCGTGGAACAGGAAATTGAAACCTGTGGTCTGGTCGGAAGGGTGAGTTGTTTTTTACACACCAGCGGAAATGTCAGTCAGGTGTCAGGATCATCACTTACGTATGGTATTGTGTAGGTAATGTTCACGATAACAGATGGGGGAGCAAATATGCGCAACGCAATGCGGCTCGTGGACGCCAACCTTGACGCTGTTGTTGCAGATGTCGATACCAGTGACGTCAGTTGGGCTTCATCTGCGAGCAGCAGCCTACAGCCATCAGATAATGAAGACAGCGCGGACATAAATCTTAGTAGTGCGTTGCGCAACACACCGCTCAGTAGGACCCAAATTGAACAGCTGGTCGCCGACGTTGATGATGACGAGGACGTCCACGACATGTTTGCAAGAAACGTTGGATCATGTTCTCAAAACGTAGCACCCGCAACAAGTATGTGGGGACGGAGCAGTGTTAAGAGCCAGTATGTGTGCACGGCGCACAAAGTACAACTGACGTTAAAAGACTTGTACAAAGGTTGTCCGGACTTCAAGCGGGAGTTTAAGTACATACTTCATGTAATAAGTTTCGTCCGCGGTAGACATACGAACGTGAGAAGGCTAATGTTTTTGACTGGGGGTAAAACTCTGAGAAAATTCGGACAAACCAGATGGAACAGCATAACTGTCTGCTTAGAACGATTAATAGATGTACGTGTGGATTCATCGTTATTTGTATTACCCGTTCATCGTAGTTTCGGCAACCAGCAGTAGCTTAAAACATGTTTCTTTTCATTCCAGCCAACCGTTTTCAAAGCTGTGAGCGCCGTAATAACGTGCGCAATGCAAGACGAGAAGAGCAAGAAGAATTTGGACAAGTATCCGCGCCCGCCCACTCCGCGCCACTACATTTTCTGGCAATTTTTGTACTACTTGCTACTTCCAGTTCTGACAATGACAAACGAGCTGCAAGCGGACGGTGTAACTGCACCACTGGTTATTCCAGCCGTGGCAAAGGCGTATGTTTGTAAGTTACCCTTGACCATGTAAATGGGGAGATTTTACCGTTATCTTTATAAATGTGGCTCGTGCTCTTAGGCATCGAGAAGACACCTGTCCCAGACCCTGGTATGCAGCAAGTGAAGGAAACTTTTCTACAGCTGTTTGTGGCGCGTATGCAGGACGTGTGTGGAGATCCCCTATGGGTTACAGCAACGTTGATGACTTATGCGGATAATAACAGAAATTTTTTCCGCTGGTACCATGAAAGAGGTTCGTCTGGTGACCGCGGTTTTTGTATGTATGGATAGGGGCGTAAATGTTGTATAGTTATACATGTTTGTTGTTGTAGTGCTACCAATGCTCCTGTCTACTAAACTGACAATATGTACCGAATCAGAAGCAAAAGCGATGGCGATGAGGACAATTCCAGAGGAAGCGCGGATCGTGTCAAAGGGAGATATTGGTAACGTACGACGAACGGACTTGTTCGACACCACATTTTACGAGGACGAGGATGACACAGCACGTGTCAGCCATGAGATAGACGTATTCAGAAAGTACATAGAAGAGGAACGGTCCCAGCGCGGTAAGGTTTGGAAGACCATGACAGTCGCGCAAGGATGGACAGATTTCGTTGGACGCTGCCCTGAAGCGCGCGGCTTGTTTAACTTCATGCGGCAACTGTACTCTGTGCCAGCAACCACAGGGAATGTAGAGCGTTTGTTCAGCGATGTTGGAAAGGTGTTGACTGCACTACGTAGCAGGTTGAAGATGGAAAATGTAGAAAACATATGCATCGTTAAAAATCACCTACGGCAACAGCGCGCCATTTCAGTGGACAAAGATGGAGTTGCTGATGGTCAGTGGTACGATACCTGCGAAAGGAAGTACAAACAAGTTTATCGGTGGATAACGAAAAGAGGCGGCAGTTTAGAAATTCAGTATGATGAGTATGACCAAAATTTGACCGTGCATGATGTGGACAATTTTGTGACGAAAATACGGACCATGTAAAGTTCATATACGAGACAATGTGGTTCGACAAAGTTTTGTACTGGGGATGAGATTGTATAAGAGTGCGGATGTAAAATAAATTGCATGCAAAGAAAGGCGGTACAGTTGTTGAAGATTGTCTAAATTTGATTGTGGATCTTTGTTGTTCAGTAGGGTAATTTTGGAGAATGGACATGCCAAAACACGAATATTGCATACCGTACGCACGCCCATAAAAGGCGAGAGCGAACATGGTCGTTTTTCAGTATTCTCTCAGAAGCCGGCCAGGACAGACCAAAGGAAGCTGCAAGTATTTTGGTTTTATAGCGTTTCGGTTTCAGTGTTTCAACGGAGCCTTGTGCGGAGACCAACGATGACTTCAACTACGACAGTGTGTGACCAGACCGTCTCGGCAGTGACCGAGTGTGACGGTTTGTCTTCAAGGCGAACTTGTAAGTACCGACGTGTTTCCTTTCTGGTGCAATGCAAAGTCTTGGCTAGTCTATGAGCGTTCGTCAGCATTATCTAACGAATTTATTGTTCTTGGTTTCAGATGCTGCCGCTGCGTCGACGGGAACCGGAGAACTATGCGGCAGTACGAAGGATTTGCTACTGACGGTGGAGGCGCGGATGCGCGCGGACATGGATTGGATCAGGGGCTTTGTTAGTCGGATGTCCGCTCGAACCGAGCACCTCACCAGGATCATCAACGAGTCGACCGAAGACAACCAGCAAACCGCGTGTGTGTTGCGAGACAACTTAGGAGTTCCTGGTGCCCTGATGTCTCCTCTCCAGACAGTACAACAGCCGAATTCACCTGGTGGAGTTTCTGATTTTGAAGGTAAGAAAAAGTGTACTTCATGCTGTCATACGATGCTCAATGTACATACTCTACTAGGAAAGAGTCTAATAAATGTCATGGTTGAATTCCAGATTCGGACATGATGGACATCACTTTGACGAACCCGTACTCTGAATCCGACTCGGAATACTCCACCGCGCTTGAAGACAGTAACCCAGGCTGTGACGTAGACATGGACGACTGGAGACTCCAAGTACGCGGGCGCACAATCCGGAAGACGAGAGGACGACCCAAAGGTGTCACCCGCGCTGAGGCCAAGGTCACGAAAAGACGCTGCGGAAAAGAAAACAAGACATCTCGGGGGAAACCGCGGATCAGCTCCACCGCGTCGCCTCCTTCTGCTACGCGGCTGACGACGTCACCAATTACTTCAAGGCTCCACAACACGTTGCGACAGCGGTCACCCCAGAACCTCCAAATTGGCCGGCGTTCCAAGTAATATTACAGCTTCTCCTATTTTCCTACATTACAAGTATTTTCAAGCAGTACTACTACCATTATGGACATTTTTTACATGAACATTGTTTGAACTTTTGCTAGACATTTACATGCATTATTCTGACTGAAACTTTTACAAAAAAATTTGCATGCTAGTTATGTAGTCTCAAGTATTTACACAGATATCTGAAGTAGTTGATAGAAACTTTGTATGACTCTAATGTGACCCTTAAGGCTTTGCGTTTCAATGTTTTTAGTATGTTATCTAATATGATCTGCCTCTAGTGGCGCTTCAACTTGAATAGTTCTAAGATTTACAAGTATGATTGATATGTATCGAATGATTATTGTTTTATTATTGAAGCCTAACAAGAATTGTTAACTTTCAGGCAAATTTTGTTCATTCCGCGCGACTTATTCTGCCATTTATCGCAAACGCGTTAGTACGCCATAACTTATGTAGCATAAACACGCGCACTAGAATAACACTGAGGAACTACTTTAGATTAGCGAAGCGCGCCATTATCCTTGAATCACGTACGTAGACATTTCTAGTTAGAACTTTCAGCCACTGTTAATGGATCACAAGATGCAGGAAACATCAAAGGCAAACAGAGATATCGACTAAATCCGTGCGTATCACAAGCCCGCGCACAAAAATGCTAGTTTACAATGCCAACTTAAGTTCATACTACATCAGAAAAAGCAAATGATACAGGAGAGAGAACCACCGCGCAACGCTTAGTCGGGTACAACGCTGCATTTGGACGTATGTCTCTTCAAATTATCCTTGCGTGTGAACCTTTTGCCGCAAATGTAGCAAGGATAAGTAGCATCTGCAACACAAAAGCAAACGAATTAATAATGTAGCCAGGAGACCTCACATCCATGAACCCAGGCCGTATTGATTATATGTACCTCCATGGCCAGAAGCATGGCGCAATAGATCCTTCTTGATTTTGAAACTAGCCGAACATCCTTCAAAGTTGCATTCGAAAGTACGCATCATACAATGAACGAATTCAACGTGCTCCCTCAATCTGGCCTTGGTTTTCTGCATGGAACCGCAAACCTGAAATCGCAACAAAAAATGGTCAATCCCATGTTCACGTATTTTTCCATTACTAGTAGCGCAAACTAATGTAGCTCACCTTGCATGTGTAAAGATATTGGCTTGTCAAACTCTTGCGCGATTTCGTTTGGGCAGATAACTGGTCTCCCGCGGGGAAGCCAAGACTTGGTCTAAGACCTTGCTCTTGATGAGAAAAGATGGGTTCGTGAGTTAACAAACGGAATTCCTCAATCGCCGTTGATTGGTTGGTTGATTTGTTATTCGCGGTCGGCGGTTCATCTCCGTTCCGCGCGTTCTTCAGTTCCGCGCTTGTTAACTTTCTCACAGATAAGTCCAAAGGGCCCTCACCTACTGATGCATCGACTTCGCTTCGAGTACTGACAATGACGATCTCTTTCTCGTTTGGGTCATCACAAGAGTGCTTCTCCAAGTCACATAGTAGGCCACAGACCGCGCACAATTCATATCCTCCCTCGGCCGATCCTTCTCGTATATAATACTTCAAATGAGGAACGTTCTTCACGTGTCTCCTAAGATGTCCAACTCGCGTGAACCCCGCGCCACAAATTCCACATTTGAACGGCTTTGTTTCTGAAAGCGGTGGAAAATTATTACTAATTGCAATGCTTTCGCCAGCCCAAGCAGAATCTGTCAACTCACCGGAATGGATGTGTATGTGATCTTGGAGGTGTGTATTCTGCACGAAACGCTTCTCGCAGTGCGGGCACGGAATAGGCTTCTCAGTAGATGGATCACAGTACTTGTGGTAGTTCCTGAGACACCAGTTGTCTGTCACAGTCCGCTTGCAGAATTTACAATCAAATGTCTTTGCAATACCTGTAAATACAGACCCATCAAATAATGTTAGTTACCCGCTCAGCAATCGGTTTTTTCCTAGCGCGGTCTTATTATTGTCGTGTTACTTTCAACAAATTTTCTGCTACCTCGTTTCGACAGGGTACGCTGACGCAATACCAAATTTGTTTCACTCGTTTGTGGGCGATTGTTGTCACGATTCTTCTGTAAAACAGGGCAGTATGACATATGATAACGCAACATACGTTTGCTAACAATCACTTTTTTACACAGCTGGCAAGATTCCATGTTAGAAATTTATGTATATAACTGATGATGTTGCCACAGCACACTCCCGAATCAAACTGACCTCCAACATTCAAAAAGCGATTCTTGTCATCATTTCCCAAAGTTTATCAAATGTGCAAGTAAGTAATCCTTAATCAGCCTCCAGGGTGCATGAAAGACTTGGGTCACCGCGCTATGGACAACCACACCCCTGCAATCCGGCTTTTGGTCGGCTAATCCTAGGCTCGTAGACCGTCTATTTATATCCGGATTATTTCGACCCTCAGTTGCCCTTCCACTTCCCCCCTTTCAA
>JAQGBJ010003487.1:0-12628 GCA_034698345.1 Sphaeridia pumilis | reverse complement strand
TGCTTGGGCTCATCCACGACTGCTTTAACGGCGTTGTTGTTATTATGGCTATCATGTTCGTCCTGAAATCAATATGATATGACACAATGACAGCAATCATTTAACCAAATGCAGTAGAAGCTGATTCTGATAGAAACTTACGTGGTGAATTTCTTTTTCCGCACCCTGCCGGATCTCTTCAGGTATTGGCAAGTTCTGACCAGTTGAATCATTTGGCAACGAGTAATAAATAATAAATATCATAAACAGCAACGCGGGCAACGCTGCTACCCTTAGCACCTTGGTTCTGTCCCAGAAAATTGTCCGCATTTTGCAGCCTGCAAAGTAAAAACAAAAAACCGATGAGTTCAACCTCTAAAGACCGCACACTTCATTGTTAGATAAACCAACAAGTACACACAATTACTGAACGTCAGTGAACATGTAAACGTGGCAAAGAAAAGATGTGGGTACCTGTCGATGGTTGACACCACCTGTGACCTTGTGCTGTTTAAATGTTGGTTGGTTAACTGTCAGAAATTGTCCAGGCCCAAATGCAGTTCGCCGCTTCCATTCAGCTGCAGGACTGTTGTGAAGTTGATGTGGTACAAAAACGTAAACACTTATTGTTGGCTTGCCATTCGAATACAGGTAGAAGTATAAATATATAATACAAAAGTAGAAAATACAGCTAATGATTGACAGCAATTCTCAGTAGTTACAAGTCAGCCAAACTTCATATGTGCAACAACGGGGGATGTGCTCTTTCAAACAGCTGACATTGCAAAATCACGTTGGAAATGCCTGCACTAATGTATCTTACGGTATCTCACCAGAATGTGTTTGGTCGCCTTAAGTTATCGTTATCACAGTTAGTTAATTGCAGCTGCTACGACGGCATTTCAAGTCAACGTTCGTTAAACACATGTGCCGAGTTTCGCCGATGAATTTGGTGCTAGCGAAATTCAACGTCACCAATTTCCACTGTTTACATTCCCGGACACGTCATGTACATACTATTCATTTGAATTCCGCGCGTTTCTCCGGTTTTCAAAGTTCGCATGCTTTAGCTCTTCAAGTGTTCGCCGGCATTGAATGAATGGTGACCGGGACACATGCGGAAATTGAGTGGCTGCATCGATTGAGTCCAAATCCGGATGCTTGTTACTTGTTTGTTTTGAAGTTCAAATCATAGATTGCGGAATTTTATTTCGATCAATTTTAAACTTAATCACGCTTCTGAAGCTTAAAGGTGAGAAATAAAGTTAAGCTAAGCTACTGTTGTTCTTTTATTAACAAATCATGTACATGTACGTACTGTGTAAGAAGTCGTATTTTTTGTTCCCATGGGAATCTGTCCGGTTAACAGCATAAATACGCGTACATTTTTAGCAATTGCCAATAGTGATCATCTTCATCTTGAAAACGAATGTAAAGCTGTAATATTTCGACGGGTCTAATGATGTTCCTTGATACTTTTGTTTTCCAGGTTGCAAAATTTCATCAGCATTGACATTGGAGGAGGCTGATCCAGTTTTGACGTACATCTGAAAGTCTCGGGGGAAGTTGAATTTCCCATTCTGGTGAGTGAATCCTGCTAGCGAGCAAAAAGATATTGGACGTGTACGTACGTAGCTTTTATGCTGCTGCTTATTGCAAAATTCATGAATTTATATACATTACACTGACTGAGGGGAGAAGAAGCTTTTCCATTAACGTTCATTACTTTGACATACAGGCCAAACGAGCAAAAAGTTGCCAATTCTCATCATTAGCTCATCCGAGCAAGCGTGCCGTTTCAAAGCGAAGAAGTCAGTGGCGAACCTGGGATTATTAAAAGCGCTTTCTGCTCATCGCACAACGAGATAAGACCGTGGCAAGTTTCAAGTTGATTCTTTGACTCGTGCAGTTTGGACTTTAGGTTCGCCAGTGCAGAACGTGAATTTTTGCTCTCTCTGGATTTTGGTGGTTTCGCGAGTTTCGACGAAGAAATTAATCATGTCTTTGGACGAGGTAAGTCTATAGAAATTTCTGACAGATTCTAGATCATTTAGTTTAGCTGCTAGCGTCAGTAAGGGCTTTGAATGCCATTCACAGATTTTAGTTCGCAACTTTTTCTCCGCTTTTCGATATTATAGTGGTTCTCCAGTTTCAATAACCACAGAGTCGGAGGATCTATCAAGTATTTTGATTTGAAACAACACTATTTTACTAGTTTGCGTTGAAATCGTGAGCCTGTAGATGTGATTCAGATCTTGTTCTAGCTAAAAACTAGGATCTTATTGCCGTTGTAAAGCTGTTTTTTCGTTACATGATCTAGTCTTGAATCGCTTACAGTTGAACTTGAAATTCTTAAGTTAAAAGTTAGGTATGTTTAATCGTGAGAAGATATTTGTTAGGAAACATTTGAATTCGTGAGTTGTCATTAACGTTTGACGTTTTGTTTGTTGCAGAAATTCAACGCTGCCGCTGAGCGCGTCAAGAACCTCAAGAATAAGCCCTCCGACAGCCAGCTTTTGGAGATCTACGGATTGTTCAAGCAGGGAACCGTCGGCGATGTGAACACCTGTAAGTGTTTTTACAGTCCTTTCCTTCAGATTGGATCTTTTCTCATGGTCGGCACACGAACTGTAGCGTATGCTTTGTCCCAATGCCAGTGATCTATCTAAAGCGGTTTCATAATCACTGCATGCAATTGAAGTGCCGACCAGGTGCAAGAGTCTCCTGGGGTGTAGGTTTCAGACTAGTCACAGACAGACAAGACACTTGATTCTATGAAGTAGCGAATTGCATGTAGTTGGTGCAATTAGGTGATATTCCACGCTAGATAACTAATCGACGCTTATCTTTCCTGTTTCAGCTCGCCCCGGCATGCTCGACCTCAAGGGCAAGGCAAAATGGGACGCCTGGAACGCTCTCAAGGGCACCAGCCAGGACGACGCTAAGGAGAAGTACGTCAACTTGGTCCAGGCTCTGGCCGATAAGGACGCTTAAGAAGCTGACCACAAGGAGGCTCTCGCCATCTGCCTTGCCGTCATCATCGTCCCGTTATCGTCTTTACGTTTAGTTAGCATATTATGCTCAATAGCTTTAATTAATGATGGGTGACCGTCGTTTGCCTGCTGATGATGGATTCATTGAATTTTCCTGTTTCACGTATGTGTTTGTTAATTGTGGATGGTGATTGTGGTAGTAGAAGATTTCGGTCTTCTGCATTAAATTGCGTTCCTTAATCTTGATCCGCCTATTTTGATGTCTTGTCTCTTAGAAAAGGTAGACCGTCGTATTCTGTCTAAGAGTTTTGTACATCTTGGGTAGATAGTTTTCATACATCTATTTTGCAACATTGCCCTAGAAATCGGAAGCATTTCATCTACAAAAACACATGTACTCATGACTCGTATACTTGCTTGCATTCATTCGACGTTCCTAACATTCTAGAGCAAGTCCGTTTATCGGCGTAATTTTTGCTAGATCAGCAGAATGACTAGTTTACAACTCTCAGATTCAGCTTTAGCGTTAGTCATCCTTTAACATTAGTCACCTTTGCCATTGACCATGAGGTTTGTTCTTAAAGCTACATCCATCACTAACATGCATTAAATATATTACATGCATAACAGCAAATTTTCAGCTAAGCACTGTTGAATGTGCATTTTGAGAATATCTCACTAGACTACTAGATTAATTCGCCACGAGGTCTTAATTTTCAGAATTTACCGTTCCTACAGCCTATATCGACTATGGACTATCGACTTCCACAACATTTTGTTATACCTCACTGCAAGCCACATCACTAACTTTTATGTACTGTAAAAAGGACAGAAACAACATAATTCTATCTAATCTATTTCCGGACAAGTACCAAACTGATCTTTCCGAACAAGTACCTCAAGTTTTATGACGACTCATAAACGCAGTCAGGCATTAATCTAAACGACCTTTCAGAAATCTTTCAAACCCTGTAAATACAGCAGGGAATCCCTCAGGTGTCGCCAGCTCTTTTGGAACTTTTTCTTCGGATTCCTTGAAACAAAAAAGCTTTCAATATCCTCTCCGTCAGCTTCTTCAAGTGCTTTAGTCC
Source organism: Sphaeridia pumilis (assembly GCA_034698345.1). Taxonomy (NCBI): domain Eukaryota; kingdom Metazoa; phylum Arthropoda; class Collembola; order Symphypleona; family Sminthurididae; genus Sphaeridia; species Sphaeridia pumilis. Next base: position 8,565 of record JAQGBJ010003487.1, on the reverse strand, counting down.
CTTTGCAACTGTTGATTGTTGAACACCTCTCTCGGTTACCTTGGTTCACCTGGTCTGTGGCCCCTGCGGCGGTATCATTTCGCATCATTCATAATTGTTGTTAGAGTACACCTTTGTACAATGTCAACGGCACATTTAATTGCCTCGAGCGGTTTGGAGTAGACATGAGAGCTGTGCATACAAAAACTTGTGATTTTTCCGCAAAAGTTGTTGATTAGCATTTATGATAATTCAAAAGTATTTGTCATACCACTGCCAAACTGCCTGAGCTTTGTTGTACACATGGACCATGTTGGAAGTTCACGAAAGTTGCGAAATGCCTGCGAATTCCAGCTCTTCAAGTCGTTGGTGGTTTGCTTTTGCATCTTCCCCAGCATTTTGCATCCCGCTGACTGGTATTCTGCAAAAGTTGGTCTTGGTGATCGCAGGTCATAGTATTAACGTCTTGTGTGGTTCCAATCGATTCTCTTGGTGGTTGTTGTGAGAATTTCCAACATTCCGGAAAGTGCTTACTTGTTTCCGTTCAAAGTTCAAGTCTCGTCGGTTCTGCTGGAGTTGATACAGCTAATTGAACATTGTTTACAAGTTTGTGGTTCAACTTACGTAATTGTATTAACAACTTACCGCCATCGTGTGCTTCTGTAATCGATCAAAAATCCCATGACACAGCATCAATGCATCCTGTCGCTTGAGCTTGTTGCTGTGGTTTGATCATTGTGAATGAATCAAGAAGAAAGACTTGAAAGACAGCCAGTTGAAGAGATCATCATTTTGCAGCTTCCGGTTGAAGATGTTGCATCGATGATGCGAACAAGATCGTGATTCTGTGCGAGATCTTGGTGTATCTCTACTACCGTACCTTTGATGTTCGAGGTTCGGCTACTTAACATTTCATTCGCCCAGTCGCTTTGAAGATTCTGATCCAAGTGGAGGTTGGTTGGTGGTAGTGAAAGCCACAAGCTGAAAAATTTGGCAACACGAGTTTGTTTAATGGGCTTTTGGGTGACATGACAAGTGTGTAATTTGTTGATACCTGAGGACTGAAGCCATGGTTGATCGCTGCAAGTTTCACGTAGCTCGTGTTTGTTTACAAATAACACCTTCTTCCTCCTCAAAATTCAGCGTTGGTGGTCGTCGTGATCTTTGAATGGTGGATTCTTCAACATCTCAACAATAACCAGCGAAACGACGCGAATCTTCCCCAAAAACATGTAAGTTTCCAATTGTTGCTCGAGGCGTCAGTATAACGACATGTTAACTGCCTGGGAATGGACTGCAAATCAATATTATTATTTATAAACATTCAAGAGTTCTTTACCGTCTCACAGCATTTTGTATCGTATCCGTATCTAGTGAAAGTTTTTATGGATAGTTTGATATCACTTTTGATATCATAAATTCTTAGCAGGACTCGTGCTGAGCATCTAGCAATTTAACGATCTCGCGTGGCTTGAATCATTCAAGACATCTAGTCATTTAACGCGAGTCTTCGAAATCAGTCAACTTTTACTCGGTTCTGAATCCACAAGAATTCAAAATCCATCAGTGTTGTTAATTATCAAGTGGCTTGGCCTGAGATGAAGTAATTAGTTTTGGATGGATCACCACCTGCTGTAGCTGTTTTGTGCGGTTTTGCAAGTAATAATTTGATTCTTGGTTTCCCAACAGACCGCGAGATCCAACGACATCATGGCGTCAAAAGCAATCCTTCGTAAAATGGCCAGTTTCGAAGAACCCAGGAAACCAACCACCACCACCACCACCAAATTGCGGCGGAGACCTGCTATGAAACGACTTCAACGACCATATTCACAACCCAACGACCCGATCAAGTGTGATCACGACGACAAAATGAAACCAATTTTTACACCTTCAAGACTTGAACGATCAACATCAGTTCCGCAGATAATAGCGATTGTGAAACCATCGGAAACAGTTCGACGAAAATCTTCTGGAGCTCTGAAACATCATCAAGAACCTTTGTACGCAAGAGCCAGTAAACAAGCTGTAGGGAGTGAGGATCTGAAATTGTTCCACTTCAGTCAGGACTTTGTGCCTTCATCAGAATTGTCAAATTTTAAACGTGTAGAAACTGACCCGGATCAACTTGATCTACTGAACGGACTGGATCTAGACGGTATTTACGATGGTACACCGATTGACGAAGCAGATGAAGAACCGATTGTTTACGGTGACGTGGGAAATACAATGGACAACTGTAGCGATCCTGATGAAGATAACGACGTTGATGCCGATCAAGAGCCTTTGTATGAAGAAGTTGCAGAAATTTCATGGGTCGGTGATAACGACCGAGATGACAATGACAGAACTCGTCATCATGACGAAAACGAGTCCAATCAACACAATCATCTGACCAATAACAACCGTCGTCATTCTCTTGTTCTTGTGAACCAAACAAGAAACTGCAATAATAACAACAACAATGAAACTGAAACCGTTCTTCGAAGCAAATCAACAACGAATCGTCGTAAAAGCAGTACCAACAGTAATGGCACCTACTACTGTTCCTCATCGTCATTTCGCACCAACAATCAAACTCAACTTCAAAGCAACCAGCTCAGCCGCAACAACATATTCTTTAGCAGTTCGACATCTGTGAATCTCGTCGATTCGCCGCCATTACCAGCTTTCAGACTTCTCAGAACCAGAACACAAAGTGAACCCAAGCTTAACTTTATTGAACAAGTTCAAAGTCTGCCTCCAAATGTTCCAAATCAGCTGCCACCGTGTAAAAGACGAATGTCGTTGGCAGGTGCGGGCGACTGGGTTTTGATTGGGTGCGAGTGGTGCAAAGCAGGTAATTTCTAATTTCATCACATTCTGATAAATCTTTAGTTAACGGCACTTATTAATTAATTCCACGGATTCCGGCAAAGTTTTTACATCAATTTGTGATACTTAACATAGCAAATCAATTTTCTCAAGCTCAAGTCTTTGTTTTCATTCCTATTTACTCCTCTCTGCGCTAGATGGCGCGAGCCGCGGTTTGTTTTGATTTTACCGTTTCAAGGCTTCCGCCGCTTGTTTACTTTCACTCTTGACCAGTTGAAAGGGTTTCTCATCCATTTTTGGCGTTTCTGTCTAGCATTCACGTTACAAACTACGCTTTGTAAATGCGTTTTGAACACCCTTTGGTGTCCACCTGTCGGCCTAACGATTCATCGCCGTGCGAATTTGTCACGAGTCTCGTGTTAACAGATGAAACGTTATAAGAAAAACCGTACTTAAGAAGCTTACAAGTTCGGGAAGCCCATGTATAATTTCGTTTATCGTAACGACCAAGTCTCACGTTATTTTCGCTATCAGAACGTCATCAACCTTCCTCCACCTGTCTGCTAGTCTCGGACGGCAATTGAATCTCAATTAGGTTCCACTCGGCAACCTTTGGACAGAATCATACAGAACTTTCGATTTGACCTGGAGAAATTCATTGTATTCAGAGAGATTTGGGGTTTCAACCTTGGCCCTCGTTCTATTTACAAGCCTTCAGAAATCCCAAGAAGATGAATCATCATCGTTGTTGGTTGTTAGTTAGTTAGCTGTTTTGCCTGTTGATCCTCTCCAAAAGTCCCCACAAGATGCATTTTGTCCCGTTAGGTTCCTTGATGAAAATAGACATGAAGCTTGAGACACTGCTGAATATCCATGTATTGCAACATGCAAGTGGGCAGGTCTACTCGCCACGAGCCCAGGTCACGCATTTAACCTTCTGTGAAGGAACATGATATTAAGAAACTCCAAATTAACGTAGGTAGTTGTTGCAAAAAAGGAAAGGAAACGCAATTAACGTGACTTTGGTAGGTCAACCTTAGCGACAAATGTCTGAAGGAGGTTCCTATTGGAAAAGAGTGATTGAAAGCCTATATAATAACGTTGCAGGTTGATTGTCCAAGAAGCGTGCAAAGTTGTGCCGTAATTCATATATTTGGACCAAGTTGTTATAGGCTGGTTGGTTGTAATTCTTATTTAAGCGTTACATAAGTGCGTTATCCGCCTCGCTTTAAGAGTTTCAGTGAAGAAAAGTGAGTGGGCAGCAGCGTTTGGTTACAACTACAATTCAGCCGTTTGAAACATTGTAAACGTTGTGATGCTCAAAGTTATATCAGCATATTTGGCAGATTTCAACTCAGGTGAGCGGAGAAGCCTCAGGGGCTGAGCGTAGTGAGTTGATGAAAAGTCCTTGGAGATGTGGCTTTAATGCAGAATCCTGAGACTGTCGTTTAGTAAGCTTGTATCCATTCCTTCAAACGAGCAACAATGTAACTGTATTCATTCTCAAGTTAGTTGACTGACTGTGAGAGAGCTGCGCGAGATTATGTCGAGAGCGGCGCGGATACTTGCGCGCCGCACGTTGTTACGTAGGTGTTGGTTATAGTAATCAAATGGAAATTTCGCCTTCAGTACCTCGCCAGCCTTGAACGGGACAGGAGGTGGGAAATGAAAGGGTTTCGATATTTGGAAACGTGATAAACGCTTGTTACAATGTTCTGAAGCGACATAGTCTCGGAACGGATCCGATGTAGCGAAATTGTCGACGGGCTGTGCGCAGTGGTGGTGGAGACTGTAAAGTGAAATCTCGTTATCGGAACGGATCGTAAATGATAATTGTTCTTTTGTCAATCTTCAATTCGCCAACTTTGGTAACTGAATGAAAGAAAGGGCCGCCTTTGCCAATTTATAGTGAATAGTGCCGTTGTTGCGAAAAAGTGAGCGCTCGTTTATTGTCAACTGAAGACGTTTTGAAATGGGTCGTTTGTCGTCATATTGGCGTTTTTACACTCATGTACTTTGGTGACAAGTTTCAAAAGACGGCAGATGGAGTGATTGAGAAAAAATGAGCGTGCAAACCTAAAGACGTTTCAAAATGGTCGTCGAAATACGATCAGATAATACACTCATCCAAGTCGAGTTCAAGCCATGGCTTTTGAACGGTGGCGGTGGCAGCGGTGGCTCCGCCACCGCTCCAGCGTCCTTTGGCATGGAACCGGTGTATGACCGCGTGAGGTTCCGCCAAGTCGAAGGGCTGGTTTTGGGCGGCGACAAGTGCAATACGGCGGCGAAGGAATTGGATTTGAACAACAATAGCTTCAGCAGTATTATTCGGGTGATCAATCCTTCAAACGGGTCCTTTTTTGAAGAGCAGGAATGCAGTGTCTTTGTGAGGGAGTTGCCATGTAAGTGTACCTTTTGTCAAGAGTCCTCCGGCTAATAATTTAAACTGACCTTATGCGTTGGTGACCTTTCTTAGAGTAATTTAATGATTGCGGACAGATACACGTGTTTATAATGTTGACAAGGCAGGATTAATTGCAGCTAATGCATGCGGTGGGTGGGTGGATCCATTAAAGCTTCATCAGAAAGTCATCTCTCGCCAAGGCAAAAAGTTAATGGAAATTAGCATTGGCTACAGCGAATACTTGGCGATTTCTCCTCTAGAAAAACACGAGTTGAAACAGTAACTTCAAGTGATTAGCATCAAGGAAATTTGATAGAATGCTGAAAAGCTTTATGAGAAATTTTGATCGAGGGGAGTTGATTTATAATCAGGAATCTCAGAACTCGGAGGAATTACTCACAAGAATCTTTGCTGGGAACCAATTTCATCCAGTCTGGTACCTGTCTAGGGGAAAAAATCTTCAGAAAAAATTCGCAAAAAACCGTATCTACCTATGAATCCTTGTATGGCACTCACAGCTACAGCTTAAATGGCTATCCGTCCAGGTAAACCGCAATCTAACAACATGGCGCATAACTCACGTATCTTTTAGTCTGTCACAGTCTCGTCAGTCCTTCAAAATTCAAACGTCTTGTTATTTATGGCTCATGTTTTGGAAATAAGGCTATCGGATTATCAGATCCAGTTCCTTGCATTGTTCTGGTTATATCATTTAATGACGACCGCAAATCTCACATGGACATAATTTATTTCTATGGGTGTGTAATTCTTGCCATTTCAGGAGAATATACACTTGCGTTCGTGTGAATTCTTGGAGTAGTTGTTAGCAGATTTGCTTGACTGACATCACCTGTTCAAGAATGGATAGAAGGCTTGAATCAAGCCGCTTGATTATGACGAATGTGACTTTTTTCTGGAAAGTAAAAAACTTAACGGCTTATGTAGCTGTTGATTATACTGCTGGAACTTGTTCCACTGATGAGCGCATTTCTGAATTTAAAACAAGGCGAGCAGGCTGCGCGAAGCGCAGCGCGCTCGCGCTGCGCTGTTCTTGTGGTTTTCAGAAAAAGTACGCTGAGCAGGTGATAACAATGTACATCCTGGAAGCTGTGTTGATGGGCAGTGAACTAATTCTATGATTAATTTGATCCGGAAGCAGGTGCGCTCGTTGGCAGATATATTAGCAGTAAGCAGGGTAACAACACGAAAGCGCAAATTGAATCATTTCACGCTATCTGCCGTTATACATGTCGTTGTAGATGTAGGTTTTAACGGAAGCAATCAAAACGAGTGGTATATAGTATATTTCATACAAATTAAATCAGAGCAGCAGAATCTGGGAGTTGCTTTGTTTTTTTTAACCTACTGTCTGTTTGGATTGAGGAAACTTGAAGTAAACACGAAACCCTTCCTGATCCATGTGCAATGCCTGTTTTTGAAATTGCGAAAAGTTCCCATGACTTATTGGTTAGCGGTAGGTAAAAACTAGGCTTTGAATTGGACACGTAGTTGGTATAGGATTGAAAGGTAGGAACTGTGCAAATATCCCAGTAGTTTTGTTATTATTATTCTCGTTATTGAGGCTAGTTAGTTCGGCTGTGGGTTTTATGATGGCAGTCGGCGTTGAGTGTTGAAATTTTGAGCAAAGTTACGAGGAATTTGAGTGTAATTTCGCAATGCTACTACGAGTGAGCCAATTTAAAAATACGCTTGAGGACTTGTCATCAGTGGAGCTGTAACTAACTGCATGGATTTTGGTATTGATTAATGAAAAGCACGATGTAAACTACTAAAACACAGGTCATGAATCATGATTATGATTTAAGTGACCACTTTTAGTGGGAGTGGCCTCTCTGTCCACTCTGTTGAGGTTGGCCAGTGGTCAGTAGTGAATGGGTCATTGAAAATACATGTATCGATGGGTCAGGCAGGCAACATTGTTCTCCATCTTGTCTCTTTGGTTTTAAGAAATGTTGCCTTATGTTCGTTACGTTATACTTCATTTCAAAGCAAGGCACGCGCTTGCAGAAAAAACTTTAAACGTTTCCCGGGCATAATTCCTGATGTATTACAAGCGTTTTAAATTGAGCAGAGATAATGTGTGTGGTTTATGCGCCTTTTATACAAGTATTTAAGCCAGACAAGGGAGAGTTGAAGTACACAAAAAGCATACGTAATTATATACGGCCATAACTGGTAACGGTAAATGTACAATCCATCTTCACTCTCAAGTCAGCCAGACATACATCTTCTGAGAGCGGCAATTTGCCAATTTCCATCTAAAGTAATGTTATTAGAAATTTTAAGATTCATTCGTATATATATATATGGATTCCTGCTTTCTATAATCACAATTAAAAAGGCATGCCTATAATTTCGAATGGATATTTCGGGAAACGAATATCGAATCTTGAATGAGAAGTCGACAAATATCGATATATCGACGGAAATCCAAATCTGACGAACACCTGTTGAAATACAGTGTTATATTCAAGCGTGAACAAAATGGATTCAGATTACAGCAAGGGATGCGTGTCAATTCCTGGTCAACCGATACCTTTTCTCCTTGGCGTTAGCCCTTTATAAGGGCACCAGAACGTGATGTTGCATATATCACAAAGTCAACAACAATGCGAATGGCTAACAAGTGAATAAAAACCGTGGCTGATTTGTATTCAACAAAGCTGCATGATCCATAAACTTTGAGAGATGTACAAAAAATCAGTTACAATTTTACCCTGTCAAGCTCATATCCAGATTCAACGTTTGATTTTGATTTCACCGACAGTTTCTTGTGTAACTCATGGTCTTGAATTAATTAATGAGAACCGGAATTTTGGTTGTTTTTCCCTGATGTCTTGGAGGCATAAAGTTGGTTTGATCCTTATGTCAGTCATGTATATTATTGCTCAATGAGCTTATAATGCTGAAGCAGATATCGAGGACTTGAGACATTCCTCCTTGGAGTGCCAAAATTGGCCAAAAGTCAAAGTGACGCAAGTATGGAGTTGAGGAGAAGATGTTGAAGCAAGAAACATTGTGCGCATTCGTACGGCTTCTCTCCATTCGCAAGTACGTTGCGCCATTGGAATGGATGTTGCGTTTTTGGCAACGCTCGCCCTCCTCCCATATTAAAACGTATAGAGACGTGTGTATCTAATCTTGGAGAGATGCGATTGCAATTAAAAAGGTATTTGTTACGGTCTGGCAGCATTGTTTGTTAATATGCAACAATATCAAAGGTAGTGCAGTGAAAGGACCTGAACTACATATTTTTATTGGTTTTTTAAACATTGATGTTGATATAGATTCGGAGGGTTTTCCATGTTCCTGATCAGATACTCGCGGGATTTACCGTTGGAAAAGAG
>JAQGBJ010003486.1:0-12639 GCA_034698345.1 Sphaeridia pumilis | reverse complement strand
AACCCCAAAGCTCCGAATCTCATTGATCAGTGGTTTGGTTTTACAATTACTACAACGAGTAAGTTGGATTTCTCCAAACACGTACTTCATTTCATTCAGAAACTAGGAGTCACAGTCTCAATGTCTTTCAGAAAAATGTGTCTCCTGTGAACGTGAGTCCACTTCGGAGCAGTACTTCCATGAACTCCTGCTCGACATCCACGACAACAACATCACCGACATGGTCCAGGCACTTCAAGTCAGATTCATCCCAATGATCACCACAAATACACCTTGCGAACACTGCCATTTGACAACCAACATCACTCGATCCGAGACAATCACTGAAATGCCGCCATATTTGTGGATTGTACTCAACCGCTTTAGCGCTGGAGAGAACAAGAACATGCGCCGGATCCAAATGAACAACTTCATTGAGTTTGGAACTGTCGCCAATGGAACTAATCAAGAACAGGTATGAGTTACAACTAATACTTGATTAGGCTTCAGAAGGTTCACTAATTTTTCCGTATGTGCAGGTGGTCTGCTATCGTCTGAAGGCAGCAATTTATCACAGTGGCACTACCATTCATAATGGTCACTATTTTGTTTTCATCCGATGCCCGGATGACCGTAGGCTCCACAAGTTTGAAGACGATGCAGTACCTCAGACCGTCGAAACATGGGAACATGTCAATGATTCTGATGCGACGCCATATTTGCTCGTTTTTGAACAAGTAGCGGAAGGACCTCGTCCTGAAGTTGCTGACGATCCGGTGGTCGCTCTTTGCTACAACATTATTGAACTCCAGAGGAACTCCGCTGTCCAAGGCATGATTCTTTCAGAAACTAATCAAGTAGCGGCAGAGTCCAGGCTGAAGCAGTACTGTGACTGGCTTGCAGAATTGTATTCGACACCAGAACATCCTTTGACTTCTACGGCAGCTGAAGGTAATGTAACGAAATACTTAAAGTTCTTAAAGTTCGAAAAATATCAAAAAATTCACTTATGTAGGTCCGACTCCTGCTGATCGCATCAACTTGGATAAAACTTTCAACCGTCTTGTGGAAATATCCCGAGATCTTCCCGAGGCTGAGATTAACAATACCCAACAAGCTATAAGATTAAGTAAGCAATTCCAAACTGAGTATTGAAAGCTAAAGAAGAAATTCTGGGTAATAATTTACTACAACCTCTGCTTTTGATCTTCGTAGTTGAAGAACGTAATCAACTGCTCGACGGTGTCAGCTCCATTTTGGTCAAGTTCGCACCAACATCCAAACAGATGCCAAGAAAATTGACTGAGGTGGACAAGATCGAACTGGGCAAAGCAATGGTCTTCCATTTCTTCAGCGGATCCCCGACATGTTTCAACATGGAAACGTTCAAGGACAAGAATGAAATGCGCAAGATTGTTGAAATGGTTCCAACCTTCCGGGAAGAAGCTGAAAGCAAACGTCTTAAATGGGCTAATTTCTTGGTTAACACTGCTAAATGTACAAATTCTCACTTTTGCAAGTTCCTTAGGTATATGGTGGAGAAGCACTCGTGCCAAAAATGCAGAACCTCCAACTAAAATATGAACTAAAATACATTTGAAGCTCTTTTTCGTTTTGGTCTGGATATCTTGTAAATAACTAACTAATCATTGTATTATTAATTTCTGTTTTTGCTTTTTAATCAACAAACTTTTTGCGTATAATAATAAACATACGTTCTACGGTCTCTAGCGTATGTTATGTTAGAACATTTCTACATAAAACCAAGGTAATAAATTCTAGGAGCAACTAGAGCAACACACAGGTACAGGCACTGCAAGTCAAGTCAGCACGTACGAAATATATAAATATTCTACTAATCAGTTAAGTATCAGGTTCATTGTCAATTAGCTGCAAAGAGTAAATAACTTTAGTACTTCAAAACTGGAAATGGATCTCACACTGGGAAGCTACATCGATCCTAGGGTTGTCAAGACTAGGATGACTAGGTATGCTATGATAGTACTGTCTATTCTGGGCTCACACTGGCAGTTATTGCTAACGTGGAAGTATATCAAGGGTTAAAATTGTGAGCATGAGAAGACGTGTCAGTCAGTCTTATGGTTGTCTTTCTTTACTGGGTGAAGCATCCCGTGCTTTTACGTAACCTCTCTTGATCATGACTTGGCGGATGTCAACTTCCTGCAACGAAAGCACAGGTACATGTTATTATCGAATTCAAAAGCTCCTAAACAGCTCATCTTAAAGTATTTTTTACCTCATCCATCAAATCGATCCACCATTTCACATTATTTCCATCCTCCTCAGCGGTAGAATTCCTGACTCGGGCAGACAAAACTTTCCAATTAGCGCAGTAAGTTAAGTCATGAAAGTCTTCAATGGCTTTAGCAGACCACTCTCCGTCTACAGACCTACATCGAAGTTTGAAAGAAAAGAAGAGATGTACAACAACTCAGCCTGATCCTAGAACCCTCAATATAAGTAAATCCTTACTCGACATTCAACGTTGCTTCGACAGCTTGAAATTTCAAGTTCAAAAACTCTGGCATCATCACACGGAGGTCCTTCAAGTCCACAATATGCCTGTCACCATAATCCACATATTCAACTTCGGCTTTCCCTTCGCCTAGCAATTTCAAAACTCGGGCACGATATCTGCAAACAAAAATCTTTCCCTGAACAAAATTCTAATCAGGCAAAAATTGAGATGATGTAACTTACATCTTCTGGTCAGAATGGAAAGGAGAGGCGACGATATCTCCCACTTCGAAATCTCTTTCTGGATCTTCAAACCCTATCCTAGGGTTCTCGCTCATGTAATATTCAGTCAATGACTCTCCTAGCTTATCCAAGTCAATGGATTCCGCTCCGATTTCTGCCCATGCAACACAAGAATCAAGTTTACTACAAGACTCCAGCTTTTGAATATTTAGGTCACTATTACTTAACAGACTTACGTTGTATCCAAAACCTATTTGGATCTTGAGCACAAGAGACGTAAACATCGAAGACACCTTTGTTCCTCAAAGTGGTAACAGAATCATCCAGTCCGTTCCCGACATGATTTCCAGCAACCGGAGAACCTTGAACAGAGGTTGGCGGAGTGATGACACGACGTTGAGTGCGGTTTGCAGCGACAGCTTTGATTTTCTCTCGGAAATTCCTCTCTTCTTCAATTTTATCGTGAATCAGCTTCAGGGCAGCATCTACTTGTTCCTGGGTTCCTTTGATAGTCACCGTCCTGTTTGCTTCCCCTAAAACCATCAATCAGACGTTCTTCAACCATTATTTCCTAATACAGCTGCATAAATCTCACTCCCTTACCATCAGAATCCTTGGACGAGTCAACATTAACCCTAGCCCTCGAGAAATCTTGGATTGTCCTAATGGTCTCTCCAGACCTGCCGATGATCCTTCCAACATAGATCTGTGGCACTGAAAGCTGCTTCTGCATCACTATCGGCTGTGAAGCCAAATGTTTCTTGATCAAATCTTCAGCCAAGGCAACATCATCAGGCCGCCCTCGGATCACAACGACTCTGTCACCATTTGGTTTGCCTGAAATTTTCAACCCCTCACATTAGACCACCGTACTATGTATTCCTGAAAGCCACCTTAACATCAAACCAATGTAACAAAACTCACTCTGGAAGTCAACTCTGGTATTAGATTCCCTCTGGATCCTTCTAATAGTTATCCCTGATGTGCCAATCAACGCTCCAACTTGCTCGTTGGCTATCAACAGCTCTACAGACACTTGATGTTGGCGCTCTGAATCTTCTACAACATAGTTGTCTTTCTTGGTTCTTCTTTCTTCTTGCCCATTTCTTGCAGTTGTAGCTCCATCAACTACTAAAACAAACCAGAAATATTTAGTCCGTTATCTTTGACTTCAATCCAATCTCAAGTCGTCAAACTCACCATCTTCGCTAACTTCTCCATCCGGCGAGCTCCTGGAACTTCTAGCGCTTCCATTTGCAGACTCTGTCTTCTGACTCTTTGACCCTTCCGTGACTCGACCTCGGCCCTTCTTTTTAGTACTCTCCTGGTATTCCGTGAAAACCCAAAAGAGACCTATTTCGATGAAACAGTAAAACGACTTGAGTTTCAAACCTCGATTTCGAGATCAAAATCCTTGACTTTCATTCCCAATAGCTTCAACTTACCAGCCGCCACGGCAGTTGACAACGTAGCTCCGACCAGCAAAGTCCCAAACAGTTTCCTGTCTGACATTATGACAACCGGCGAGATTGCTTCTAATAAGAATCTTTATAGTAAATCTACCTTGAATCACTTTTCAGCCAAGTCTGAATTCGGTAACTTCAACCCTAATCTCTGGCAAGAGGCAATTACGCATTCATTACGAACAAAACTGTATCACGACAGGCGCTGCTTCTGAATCTTTAATAGGACCTCACGTCGTAAACTTGAATAGCAAATACACCAATTTTTTGTCCTAAACAAACCAAACACTTGATGGCTTGTTCCAATTGAGCAAAAACAGTCTAAAGAACAAATAACCTAGCCCTTGTTAGCACCTCGATTAGCTGCTTTGGTGTAAACGCCACCACGTGCTTAAGTCTATTTACATTACAATGACGCTACCTCTTGAATGAACACAACCTCTTGTCCCTATAGTCCCTAACAACAAACAATCCCACAATCTCAATTAAAAATACAATTAGCCCTCAACTAGATATTTCTTAACCGCATTCCAAAGTCACATGCTCGCCTACAAAATTTATAAACACAAAAACTGTCCCAACACGACGGCACCAAACCCCGCTATTCAACACATGAGTTTGTCCCCTCTTCAGTTGCCCTTTTTACGTTCGAGTGGCGCGCGGTTTTCTCGATGCTTTTTCTGGTAGAAACTCTATGATTTCAACGTTTGAGTCTTAATATCCTTTAATTTCTCAAAAATCGACACTGAAACTGAAACTTTTTTACTTCCTACTTACTTAATAACACTGAAAACATCATGGTTGGGTTGCACGTCAAATCGCAGGATGTAAATCATGAGCGACTTCCTGGAATCTACGGATTCGTACTAATTCTTCGGTACACAAACTTCCTTTGAGTACAGCAACAGCAGCAGTACTGTTCCACAAAATTTTGGCAACATTGGCAAAGACAGTACACCTGGCAGCAAGTTAAAACGATAATCGAAACTCCGAGGCAGGTGAAAAAGATGATTTCCCACACTCTCAATCTTGGGGCATTTCTATTCCTGCCAACGAAACTTCAATCAATCCTAAAAACTTCCAAGCAACTTCGAAGAATTTTCGTAAGACGTACTTTGTATTGGTCAAGCCGACCGTATTCTTCGCCCTCTCCCAAGTGCCTTCGTCTTCGACTTCGACTTCGGGTTCATTTTCAGATTCCGGCTCAATATCTTTCCTTGTCCTATGAAGATGGCTGCTTGGGTACTGCAAGCTTAAGTCGAACATCAAAACTAAAACAACTGGGATTAAGTAAAGCTTCATGTCTTTCGAACGTATTTTGTTTAGAATCTGTCCAAGCTCAATAGACTATGAAAAGATTGTAGAAGAAGTGCTTCAGAGTGTATACATCCACCATCAATAATTTATTGATTAGACATAACAAATTCAAACGATTTGAGTTACAATAGCAACCATCTAACGATATTCGTTAACCTTATTAAACAATCATCCAGCTATATGCATCCATTTCACAGGCTCTTGTATCCACAGACCCTGCTTTTTGTGCTCATTCACGATTTCAACGGACTAATTCTTGATTTAGAACTCTTTGAGTAAACTATCGGCAGAGACAAATGGAGATCTTGGTCCAGCTTTTTACCAAAACTACGGAACATCCCAGCAAAACCGACGGTTTCAAATATACAACCCTCTTCCCCATACTGACATTAAACTCAAGAGATTAGTGGACTACTAAATGAGATCGGAGAGTTGTCAAAAGTCTGATTGTCTCCGCCTGCTCATTTGTCCACTATATCCCTTGTTACAAAGGTCAACAGCTAAAGGTGCATATTTGACACCAAGTATACACTACACCAACTAGATACTTTTTACAGTTCACCAGGCACAACTACCAACTGTTTCTGCAATAGTGCTTGCATTATTCTAAACGTTTTACACCAATACCGGGCAATTCTTCCGAAATTCAACATTCAGCAGGTCCAAGGTACATAAAGCTCTGTAAGCTCACGAGCCCTTGAATCACCTTAGTTTCTTTCATTGGTAAATCTATGAGGTACTTAAATACTATGCGTATCCTAAAAACTCATAAGTGACATACAAATGTGCAACTTCACTCACATCAAACAAATCATCAACAACTAGATACAATTTGATCGATAAGACTAATATCTAACAGGCTTCATTAAAATTTGGTTTGCTCAAAGCGCCGGGACTATCCTGTAATACTTTAGTGTTAGCAACAACCTGATGTGAAGTTTTAGTAGCGATTTTGACACTTCCTACAACATTTCAAAACTGAGATTTCAAACTGAAGGCATAACAAAATGTGTGACTATATAGAAAACCTACATATATTGTCATTCAGAGGTTAACAATCGTTCTGTCACTAATACTTAAAGAGTAAATTAATAATACCCTTCCTTCCAACCATAAATGCAATCTGCTGGAGTTCCGATGCACATCTTACCATAGGCTTATATGATTAACTAATTGCGTAGTTACAAGCGTTATAAGTACTTATACGTCAAACAGCTGATAGCAAAACGCTATTTCCCATGTGGTAAAACACTAGTGCTCCATTTCACAAATGCGTAACATAAATTGTCCCCTTATCGAAGCAGTTAAAAACATCTAAACCGTCTACGAGTGTTGCGTTTCTAATGATAAAACCCTCAACTATACAAAATAAAATCTATCGTGTTCTAATGCGTTGTCGAACAAAAAGTACCGGCTCTAATCATTGCCTCATAACTTTTGGTCTGGAAAAATGCTGACGTTTTCATCACCAAAGCGTACAACAAAGAGATAGATAATGCATCGCATATATCAAAACCCCGAGTTTAAGCGAAATACATGACCTTCTTGGTTTCATTGTGAACCGTAATGGCCCGTGTCATGGCTGTTGGAGTCCTATCATCGCTGCAACCTGAGTGATGGGATCCTTCGCCACTGTCGTGTTCCTTTTCAACCAGATGGTAACGAGCTCTGAAAGCTACCAGATGAGCGTAGTAGGCTGGTGCTGGGATAGACACTGAGCGTGTGCATCGGACATAGGTGTGACAAAGCTGATAAGTTAATTGCTGCAACTCATCCGAATCGAAATGGTTATCATCCCACAGAACGTGATAGTGAGAAGGACGACTTGTTCCCTGCGATGGAAAAATATATGTGATCACAATATTCAAAAAGTTCTTCTAGAAATACAACGCGAATGAAATCGCAACTAACCTGGATGCCTTGATGAGAACAGAGATAAAAGTCGAACTCAGTCGGATGCGTGATTCCAACGTCAACAGTGGTACCGGCTGGTATATTGCCAGACTTCCCGGATTGTTCCTTCTTCTCAGCGCAGAACAACCTAGTGTGATGGCGTTTTTGCACGACTATAAATGTGATTCCTGGTCTGTAGTCGGCTTCTAGCTTGATGCAAGCTTCCCGAAGTGCCACTAATTCATGACTCAAAAGCTGAAAATGATTGAATTGTAGTTAAAGTTAAAAGTTCTGAAGTTTGCAACTCTCGACTCCTTCTAAAAAACTACTATAATTACCTGCATGAACTGTCCTTCGGAAACACCATCCCTGTACATGATGATACGGTTGGGTTTGTATCCTCCAGTGCTCTTGTAGAACATTATGAGAAGCTCGCGGACCATGCTCGACAGTTCTTGAATGATTTCCATTCTGTGTTGCTGGATACGAACAGTACCGGAGTATCGAGATGGATGACCGTCCATACTACCAACTACAGCAGCAATTGAAGGCTTCTTTGTGTCGCCAGCAGGTGGATGCGTAACATCAGCCCCAAGGAAGATGACTGGCTCGTTGAAAACTTTCGGACGAACTGAAGGAACCAGGATGGAGTTGATACCACCAAGTTTAACGTTGATCTTCAAACACAAGTTTGAAAGCGTTTGTGGCGATGTCTTGTTCACATTTTTGGCTTGAACACACTGAGTCGCCATGCCCAAAACAGTGTCACCGACACGTTTCACTTCAGCTAAAAACAGAAATGAGAATGAACTAACGAGTTTTCCTTGAAGAGATAATGCCGGGAGAAGATAACTTACCATATACGGGAGTTTTTCCGGGAAGTACAACAACAACTAACTGAAGACCTTGGAACGTTGACTTCAAATACTTGAACATAGGCTCCACCTGATCGGGTCCGCTTGCATATTTGCAGAAACAAGGTTGACCAATGATAGGCATTCCGGCATCATTACTGATCTTTTGCAGATTCTGAGTGAACTGTCTCAATGCGTCTTCGCGAACAGTCCTCTGGGGGGCGAAGCAAGCGATAGCCCAAACTCGAATTTCAACTCCAGTGTAAAACTGCTTTCCACGCATATCCCAGACACCGCAGTTTGGCAAGGCTTGTTGTTTGGTCTGAAAACAAAACCAATTGAACGATACATTCTACAATTGGAGCTACAAAATTAAAGTAACTTGTACATACAGTAGCACTTACCCGACCACCGTACTGTAGTTTGGGTGGTAGCAGCACACGTCCACGAACTTCCATCATGGAATTGCTAATATTCAACCCAAACTCCTGTACGTACGGGTCGTTGTTGAAATCCGCCTTGTTGACCAAGTTGTTGATTTCTCTTTCCCGGTCAGGAGCAGACCTGGCAGTTGCTTTGATCATTGTAGACGTTTGCATGTCAGTCAGCTTCTTGATGCAGCGTTGTCCAGCCACGACATTACAGACCTAGAAACAAAATATAACCATAAGCATGGGATGTTCCTTAGAATCACCGGGGGAGGGGGATTCCACTAGTCGTCAGAATCTTACCTCAAGTGGCAAATATGTGTGCTTGTGCTCCTGTCCGACTTGCAGACATGGTAGATTCGGGAATCTTAGCTTCATCTTGTACTTGTCTAAAAAGTACTTTGCAACTGTACATTCAACGGTCTGCCCATTCTCTAGCTGCAACGGGAAGCTCTGCATTTGCGCTGGACGCCTCGTGACATTGCAGACTCTGTATTTTCTCTTCATATTCCCGCAATGCGTAATTTCGATCTTTAGGCCCTTAATTTCTTTAGTGAATTTGACACGATGAGAGTCAGCTAGAGGCTTGCGTTGCTCCATGATATCACGGATATCCAAAACTTCGCACATGAACTCGATCACGGGTTGAGCTTTGTAGAAAGCAGTGGCAGAAACTAAAATACAAAATTGCTTTTTAAATGCTGGTTCCTTCTTGTATATCTTCACTTCCTCATTCGATCCAACGCTTACCATCAATATTGAGCATCATTTTCCATTGAGAAGGACGAACGCTCTGATGGAAACCAAACCAGACTTCTCGACCACCTCCCAATGGATGGTAGTAGCCATCAGGTGAAGAGAAGAAACTTCTGCCCACCGGCGTGTATGTCATTGAAGGTAGATGCCTCATAACTACATCAAGCGCCTGGAACACAATAATTTTCTCATGAGATGAAGTTCATCCAAGTACAAATAAACATTATTCCTATATTTTCTTCAGAAAGACTAATCAACGATACATGGAGGATTCTCTAAAGTGCATTGGTCATCATAACAGTTCTACAGTTAATTAACATGAAAAAACTCTTGCTCACCTGAATAGCATCATACGGAATAGTCCTAGACCGTCCCTCCAGCGCTTCTTCGAGCTGATACAGTGAGACTCGAGCCACCCACCGAATTCCAACTCTAAAAACACGGTCCTTGCCTTCACCAGGAAGTGTCACCTACAAGAATACAAGATGACAATCAGCATCCACATCTCGAAACCAATTATAAAATCATCAAACAAAATATACATACCTCTAAATCGATTCTGTCATTGCCAATCTGAAGCGGATCCCGTGTATACAGATTGCTCCTTCCATCAAACACTGGCTTGAGAGTTCCAAAAATCTTGCCGTAGCAGTGAACCATGGTCTCAATGATCTCCCGATTCACCTTGCGCGGGCACTTATCCGGGGCGATGGAGATTTCATAATGGTGGATGTAGCCTCTGGGCATGGTAATTTGAAAGTGATTAGCTTTCAAAATGATAGCCCGACCTTCATGACCTAGGTTAGGCCGACGTGGACAAGCAAACATGGGAATTTCAGGCGACGCTGTTGATGGCGGTGACACGGCCTGAACCGGCGGTGGCGGCATCCCCATCCCACCCATTGGCGTTGCTCCAGGCGGGCCGCCCATTGGAGGGCCTGGAGGCCCTGGCGGACCAGGAGGTCCTGGAGCTGTGTAACAAAATCAAAATCCTCATTAGCTACTTTTCTCCTCTTACTGTTCACTATTTAAATTCATGAAACACCTACAAGTCATTCCATTGTTAAACTCTCCCATGTACCCATTTTCCTCAAACGAAATTCCCATTTTTAACTCGATAACAACAATCAGGTACCACGAAACTTAACAATCTTCCACCAACAATTCACATCACCGCCAAAACGCCACAAACTTTTTCCCACTTCCTTTGTCAAAACTTCAGAACCGACTGCCTAATTTAAAATGCCGAGGGTAGCAACAGTCGAGACCGACAGATGTTCATGAATTGCTTCTCTTCTTCCCCCTCTCTCGCCAACAACAGGCTTCCGGCCCTCCAATTCCTCTCCTCCAGAACCTTTTCCAGCACCAAAAGGACCTCAACAGCTCGTTTCTCTCCCTCCAAAAATAACCTGGACCTTCAACGGTCCTTTTTTCCAGGTGAAGTGGTCTGATTTCGTCCAATTCAGGTACCACAACAACCTTGATGTATTCTCTACACCACTAGCCATCTTCTACTCCGTCGTACATTTCTCTACCTTTCATAATCTCCAAGCCTTAATGCACATGCGTCGGCTCTTATCTCCTAGCAGTAGAATTTAGCTCCTTACAGCCCCCACCGCCTTCCCAACACATACATACGTCTCTTCTAAAGGCAACTTTTAGAACACTTCTACGAAAGGCTCCTTATCGTACATACCAGTGCATCTGCCGCCACTATTCCTCTCCTGCCATCATTTGGTGATTCATTCCACTATTCTCAATGCTACTTTTCTCCATGAGATTTTCTCCGAATTGCCCCTCACTGGAGAAGCCCATGTCTCAAACCTTACTCACGGGGCAAAAATGGACTGTTCCACCAATTTGGATCACATCTTACATTATCCCCATGCTTTTCAAATGGCAATTTTCATCATCAATTAATGTAAACCACGAATCAATGAATCTGATATCACCAGAATGCTAACTTCTTGAAAACTGCTGACACAATTTCACGTTATCGATGATTATTTTCTCACATGAATCAACTAACCACGCCGATGAAATTAATGCAAACTTTGCACTACAATCCTGCTTCTTCTTGTAAACTTTTTGTAAACAACATTAAATTTTCATTTTTAACTCTTCTTCAAAGCCTGAAACCTACATTTTTCACTATAAAATGCTTCAAAGCCTGCTGAAAAACCGGATCTACAATGGCTGACTCAACCACCCCTTTGTCACCAGCCATAAAACCTTGTCAATTTTCGCATGGTTTTCACTCGATTTTCTCTACTTTTTCACCCTTAACTACGTTATTTAAAGATCAAAATTGATTACTTACGTTGTACTGGATACATGGCAGTTGAATCGCTGTTTTTTTGAGACGGAAGGGTTGATTTTGAACTTAAAATGAACACAATTTGGGACTAACTAGACTAGAAGTTCCCGTTAAAAGAATGTTGTAGCAGGCCGTTCAATGCCACAGCCAATGCTTCCTTACGGCCGAGCAACAACAGACTCAACACACACACACACTCAACCAGTCGTCAACGGCTTACGCGTGTAATAATGCACCAATCGGGTGTGCGTCAGCAAATCAAGTCACTTTGAACCGGGGCTAGTTGCGTAACTGTTGCGCCTTGTGTGGTCAAATTTGTCGCGGGCCATGCTGCAGGAAAAGAGTGTGAGAGAGCATGCGGGGAGGACGAGAGAGGAGCATCCGCTTGAGGATGCCGTATGTACGTGTCATGTAAAAACACGTTCAACTCTTCGGCACGCTTGCCTCCGTTTACCAACATTGGGGAGCAGAGCGCCACGTAACCTGACGCATCAGACAGTGGAGGGTTGCATGAGAAGCGGTGAGGGAAGATGAGAGTAAGGTTAGGAGGAAGGCGGGACTCACATGAGGTGTGGCTTCCGTGGTCAGTCAACCCTGTATGTGAGTACGGTATAGACGAGTGTATACCAAGGGGTTGACATTGAAGGAAATGGGTATAGTGCATACAGGAGGGCGGGTGGATATAGGGAAGGGAAGCCAAATGTAAACAAAGGATTGGGATGCGGGTGGAAATCGTTTTTGTTTACGTTTTTCTAAAGCGTTTTTAAGGCTTTTATGATCCTAAGATTAAAGATTTGGATTGATTTCTGTTTGATGACGGATAAAAAGCGGATTTTTGAGGGAATGGGGTTAAGCAGATTGTGGAGAAATTTTGTTAATACGGTTAAATTAATCTGGATCACGTTTACAGG